>JAMKCH010008446.1:0-29830 GCA_023653785.1 Ophioderma brevispina
AAATTAAGGTCGGTACTCTTTTCCCGTTCTGCAGAAAACAGGGTCACCCCCGGCGGAGACAGCATTTTTTTTATGCTACTTTTTTTATTTCTTTATTTATATATTTTTATTAATTCATATTTTTTGTCACCTTTTTTTAATTTATTATATTTTGTTTCCTTCTTTTATTCCTATACTCTAACTTTATTTATTTTTTTATCTGAGACGAATTATATTTAGTTATATTCGTCTCTGATTTTATTAATATCGTTTTCTCTTATAGACGATTTATACAAGGTGGAATTACCCCTTCAGAGGGCTAAAAATATAACTACATATTGAAACTGAGGAAGATATGACCTTTCTGTTGCTTTTGGTTTGACGACAATCGAGCTTCCGTTCAAAAGTTATAATCGAAAATTTTACTTCTCAACTGAAATCTCTTATCATATTTCTATGTATTTTTACTTGTTTTCCACGCTGCGATATTTAATTTTTTCCACTAAGAAATTTATAGCTCAAAAGTAAATAAGATAGATGGGATAAAAGCAAATTCAAACATACTTATTGGACTAGGCATTGAACTAGAATAAGGCCACTTGCCAGAAGAAGAAAAAGAGGCTCCAGGAATACATACGGTTCTCGTTGGGAATGTTTTTAACTAGAGATACAAAAAATAAGTCATGACTCATATTTCTAATATTTGATATTTTACATTAAAAAAAAAAAAAACTTTCTTATTAAAAAGGTATAATGCCTACATTTTTTTAAATTTAGCCCTCGCCAACAGTCATTTTTATAACACATTCAATGGAGGGAGTTGCAATTGCCACAAATTTTCCTAATAAAGGATCTATTGTGTTAAAGGCTGACTCAGAGATTTCGAATATAATTATCTTGAGTAGAAATTAAAAATAGTCATCTAGAACTAAAGATAGTCACCTAACATTTTTCATTACAAAGTTAGAGATGAATCTGATTTTCCGTTTATATGCAGTAAGCGTTTATGCACAGTATAACAGTGCAATAAGATACCGTGTATAAACAAAATTCCGGATCCGGAATTTTTTTTAACAAAGTTTTGATTTCTATATGAAGGACTTTGATTTGAGCTTAGGTATTTCACACAATGATTATATATGGACAAACAATTATTTACTGAAAAAACCGAATTTGTTTGAAAATTGGGTGGCGCCTTGTCGGGAAATCTCTGCGTCCACCTTTAATTATTTTGGTGCCAATGGATAGGCCAGGGATCGGAAGTCCAAAAACTCCGTGCACCTATTTCCTAAATTGCTTATATTTCAATGTTTAAAATAAGGCTGATTTCGTATTTTGCTCCTATACGAAATTAGAAATTGCACAATTTGGTACCAAAGAACCTTTCTCACCTTCATCCTTCTAGATGGGGATATTTTTATGGAAAGCTTTACATCAGGGCAAAAATCAGTACTTTCGGATTTTTTAGAGAGACCTGATATGTGAATCACTTGTTGCACTCACGGTCGTACATGAAGTATGGCATGGATCTTTCGTCACGCATGACTGTGTCCGTCATATTAACCGATTCACTGTGGACACGCATCCGTAGCCCTATACGGCTACCTAACCACAAAGCCTTTTGGTTATATAGCCGTATACTGCTACGGAACCCCGGGGGTTAGGTATCCGTATACGGCTACGGAAAACACTCCCTTTTATTTATTCCCAAAGAATCTAACATGTCTCTTTTTTCGGAGCTTTTCGGTTTCAGTGATTTTAGGACATTTCATCTGCAGGCCCTATGAGGCCTATTGGTCATTATCCCTGGAACGAGCTGTATATACCGATTACCCCGAAAAAAAAAATGAGAACCATCCTCCGCTGTGTGCGCCACGCAAATGTAATGGGGGGGGGGACATATCAATCAGGTTGGATTGATAGCTCTATCGACTATGTTTTTTCATTCAATATGTTATCAGACCATAAGATTTGCATAGGCAACGCGTCCTTGTCAAAATTTGGTTGAATATAGGTATTTTAGTGGTGATTTTTAAATTTTTTTTCAAAATGCATTTTTGATAGGCTTATATTTCAAATTTTAATGTTTCAATTTCTATGGGGCATAGACTTGTACAGCGACCAATTTTGGCACCGGCCCTAAAAATGGACAACTTACTTGGGCTGTGGGAAAACCACACAGATCGAATCTGTGGTATAGTGTTACTCCTCTACCACAGACGACAGGCAATTGCATTGCGTTAAAGCGTGTTTACTTTATCCTTATTTACAAATTTTATCGTGCTCTAAACCCCTTTCAAATTCAGTTATATTCATTCGTTTTATGCCCAAATGCATGGTGAACATGTTCATGAACTAATTACACTACCAATGTTGATGTAAATCTCCATAAACGGCAAAATTTTTCGATGATTTCCAAATCCCCTATTTCGTCCACCCGGCGATGTTGTCAAACTTCACGGGTATAAATAATCTCAATTGACGTATAAGGTCATTGTCAAACTCATTTTTACAGCAAGGGAGACTAATCCAGTTTTCATGATTGCCACATATCCCGAACATTCTCATGTGCCGTGACAACACACGGATATCACTTCGCACATTACAAGTTTCGCGAGGATATTTCCAAGGCATTCGGGATACTCCGCAAGACCAGTTAACATCGTGTAAATCAAAGGCTCTAACGAAATGGCTGCTTCATCAAACTCACTGCAGAATAAAAAATATTTCTTCTTATCTATTATTAACAATCATTTTTACAAATTGAAAACTACTAAAATATGAATGGCGTATTAACCCTTTGCAAATTTCACGGGCCTTTTTCCCTGATAGTAACACTTCTATATTTCACCAATTTGATGAAAGTGTAAGTGGCTAATGATTTCCCAATAGCAGAGATTGTTAAAATGACCTCGGTCTTTGTGTGAAAGCGTGTTTTATTCAACACACATTCATACTCTGTGTAGTGAAACGACCAGTTTTCTTTCTTTTTTTCAATTACGAGCTTTCATTTTTTGAATCTTGTGATTTTGGAAGTTAACAATTGTTTCTACGTGATTTGGTAGAATGACACTACTTTGAACAAGGGAAATAAGTCCATCAACCAATAAAATCAGTATGTAATTTTGTATGTAACATGCTTTAAACGCAGATGCAGTTTACCTATCGTCTGTGTCAGAGGTTATATCCCACTGACAGATTCGATCTGGTAGGAAAACCTACCTATATAAATTTTTATAACCCTTGGGATGATTCATGTATTCTGCCACCACATCCTTCAACAGCAGTTTATTCCGTTGAGGCTGTCGGATTCATAGGGTGGTGGCACAATACTCATGAATTCTTTCCTAATAGTTCAATTCAAAACCTTCAAACTATTCCTCGAGGTGAAAATCAGCGATCGCGATGTTGTATTTTTACTGTATTTTCAATGGAGCACTTATTTAGGCGGCGTTTGTAAACAGGAATCGCCTAAATCGCTTACTTCGCTTAATTCTCCCTACCCTCCATTTCTGGAATGCTTCACTGGCGCGAAAACGGGACTCCCTAGGAATAAATCAGGCTTGAAAAAATAGTAAATTGCCAGGAAGATGTTGCATTTCTCACAACCTATTTTCCCACTTATCTTAGTCTAATTTCCCTTCTCAAATGGCAAAGTTCCCTCCAAATGGCAAAGTTTCCCTCCAAATGGCCACTTTCCTGGGAAGGAGCTTCAACCAAATTCCTCACTTTTTCGAGCCATGTAAACATACTCCTCCGATCCGCAGGCTCGCTGTGTGGTGCTGAATAATAAGACTGCACAGATTTCACATGGCCGATTGTGTATTTCATTGATAAAAAGTGATTTAGTATCTACTAAAATTAACAAAAGATAAAAATAGCATTGCGCTCGGACCCATTTAATGAGACCAAGAATGTAATTAGTCTTCTGAGTATGACTGCAGTCTGATCACTCGACAGTCTCAGCTCGGTCTTCCACCAATTTCCCCTCAGTTGCAAAATTGTTGGCCACCTCAGTGGCGTAACAACCTTTGCAATGGTGGGGGGGGGGCAGAAGGGGTTGCCAATGTATTTTTTGAGGGGGCTAATTTGAGTCCTTCTCCATACACTGTATCAAGGTCAGTTCATTGGGGGCTGGCGGGGTGGGGGGCAGGTCCGTTTGGGGGGGGTCTTTCGCCCCCCTGCCCCCCGCTGGTTACGCCCTGTCAGGCCACCCGTGACGTCATTTGACCCCCTAACTCAATGACGGAATAAGTTTGTTAACGGACTAAACCCTGGATAAAGCCCGGTATATGATGTTGTTGGGTTACTGTCGAACTATTACAATTGACATCACTGGTGGCGAACAAGACATTGCCAAGTATGCTTTGTATGCATGGGTATATTTTGGTTTGCCTTTCACCCTGCATCTTGACATGGGGTCGGTATGAACAGTTTGGTACATTTTGTGACCCCACTTTGCCTGACTCGACTACAGAATTCAGCAACCTTTACAGAATAAAGTACAGTATCACATTCACTATGCACACTTTATTCCGGAAAGGCTGCTAAATTCTGAGTCTGTCTGCAAAGTGGGGTCACAAAATGTACGCAACCCGGTATAAACACTAACAGCTGTCTCCGATCCCTCATCTCCCTCAAATTGACCGCCAATTACCCTCGTTAATAGGTTCACACCGCCCATTCATCCCGCCATTCAAAACTTTCTGTGCTAGAGACTAATCAACTAATAACTGAGATGATCCGTGTCAGCTGGGACCGAGACTAATGATTGGGATTTCTCCATAAAAGGGAAGTGAAACTTTAGGAGAATTCATTGTTTGATCAAACAGTCACGACATTTTTGCCCTCTGCGTAGTTCACCAAATCAACCAGAATTTTTGGGACAAACACACCAAAATATGAATTTCAAAGATATTTGTTTTTAGTTAAATGTTTGTCTCAGATCACTAATATTCTGTGATAAATACATCAACACGGGGGAAATAAGCTAAGTGGCGATTTAGGCGATTCCGTGTTTAACAAACGCCGCTTATTTAGTGGTGTGCGCCCGTCTAAATAATAGCTCGAGCCCGCCCTGATGGTTTTCCCGGCCAGGCCTTGTAAAACCGTCAAGTAGGAGAGATTTCTGCTATTTTTTCACTTTTCCGCCGGTTTTTTTTTCGGCGCGGATTTCTGAAAATTGGTAAGACCCAGATTTTTAGAGGTAAGCCAGCTGGATGAATTACATCCTTCTCCAACATGCATGCAGTTTATTATTATTCCGGTTGTAGGCTGCCGATTCATTGGGGTGGTCATGGGTGGGTGCACCAGGGCTTCCTGATAACTTCTTTTAGCATCGGCAGTTTGCTACACATTTTCTGCGATCTGCTATGCAATTTTAAGATGTGCAGCAATTTTTCCCTATTTTTTGACGGTTTGAATTTTTTCTGACAACCATACCCCTATTTTCATTTTCTCTTTCATTATTAAGCAGTTTCTTGGCTGCTGCGGGTATTCATGAACTACCTATAGAAAGAAAAAAAAAGAACCTCCCCACCCCCCGCTCCCTCCCGCTCTGAGCCCTTTTTTCCCACAACGCATTGATTTTTAAACAGGTCCCTGACATGCCAATATAATTGAGGGGTTGTGTGTCCAGTCTACCGTCCAGGCGGGCGCAGAACAGCATTCAATATTAGGGTTGGTGATGACCTCATTAGTGACTAGTGATTTTTCAGAGAGCAAGAGAAAATTCCAGGTGACTGTGTGAATCTATTCATGGCACTGGGGGGCTTTGGGAAAAAAAAAATCCAAACTAAGTTTCCCTAAGGATGTCACTGTTAGTGTACTCTTTTTTGTGCCCTGTTTATTGGAATGGAATGCCCCGTAAAATTGGGACTAGTTTATCATTCATTTCCTGGGACTCTTTAACCATTTTCGGAAAAATGGTCATTAAGTTATTGATATTTTCCATGATCCCACGCAAGAAATTATAGTTGAGTACACCTACTTTCATAATCTGCAGAAAAAATGAAAAGGATAGGGTTACCAGAAAACATTCAACACGTAAAAATATGAAAACCTCTGTATTTGTTATTTTTGACATCAGAGAGCTAAAACCTACAAAATGTAAAACAAAGAGGGTGCATGTTTTTGGTTTGAAATGGTTTTGATGTGACCACATAATGGGAAATATGACTTTAGACCTATTCAGTATTCTCTTTAGCTACCCTGGGATAGCCCGTGGTTGCTCTGGCTTTTCCGCTATGATAGCCTCTACTATCTTCTCTCCCAAAGAAGTATGTACGGACGACGTGCACTCTACGGAACAAGCTATCCATGGGACCATCCACACCTAAAATCCTCAAATAAGCCTGTGTTTGAATTGACCTGAATCATGGACCTTCTTTACCCTTACGAAAATGGCACGCATTTGTTGCAAGCTTGTACAAGCGTGCATAATGCAAGCATTTTTGCCAGCTTTTTGCAAGAATTTTGGCAGCTCAAACAATGCTAATTTATGGCGTGTGCCTATGCTCGTAATTGGTATATTGCCAGCATGCCCATCTGGCGCAAGCTTCAAAAATGATTGCGTACGTTGTTTCTGAAGCTTGTGCAAGCAGAGCCATCTAGCAGCTTATGCAAGCCTGCTCAAGCTGCACAACCTTGCTTATGCTGATCATTAGTCGGCCACCCGGCGGGGGGGGGAATGCAGAAATGGTGCAAGATATCAACCCTATTGTGTCATTTTGGGTGAAAATTACCAAATTTGTGCACAGATGTAGCTCTTGATATGCTAAATAATCTGGTCTAGGAGCCAAATTAATTTCCTTCCAAGATGGCCGCAAATTCAAAATGGCCGCACTGTTAAAAGTCATTTTTTTAAGTGCTTTCTATGTTATTATAGGATCCAATTACTCAATTTGATTGTTGTTTTCGTGCCATTTTACCACCTAATACCCTGATTGACACTCCGACTGGTATTCCCATGTTAATTAGCAAAATTGGTCCCAAAATGGCAGAAAATCCAAAATGGCGGCCAATTTGATAATAATAATTTGCATCTATATGCGCTCTACAAAGAACCAGCGCCTTACAGAAAGAAGACTTAATAATTAAGCATAAAATAACAATAACTAACATGAAAATAGGTGAGTTTTAAGTATACGTTTGAAAACAGGCACAGATATGGCTTCTCTCACATTGATTGGGAGCCGATTCCATAAGCGTGGAGCAGCCACCTGAATTGAAGCATCTCCAGCCTTCTTATGGGAATGTGCACGATAAGCATTGTGGATTCGGAGGAGGATCGCAGATCCCTTGTCTGTATTCTGACGTAGTGCTTTCATTCTGAGCATGCACAAGATTTGATTAATATATGACGGAGCAAGAGCGTGAAAACATTTGAAAACAAATACATCATTTTGAAATAAATTCGGCTCATTAACAGGAAGCAATGAAGGGAGCGCAATAGGTCGGCAGAGCATGTGTCCCGACCACACGCAAAGACAGGACGCGCTGCTTTATTCTGGCATACGCTGCAGGCGTGTAAGGTCACATTCGCGAGCACCATACATAAGGGAGGTTGCATAGTCCATGCGAGACCGGAACAATTGCTCGGACGGCGTGATGCAAGCATCGTGGGTCAAAAAACGACGACTGATACCATAAATTGCGAATGTGAAATAATATTTTTACAACAAGCATATCTGAGATGACATATTCAAACTAGGTTCAATAGTAACACCAAGTTTTTAACAGACGACGAGGGTCTGATGATAGCGTCATCAAGAATAAGCTGAATGTCAGGTAATCTGCTAAGGACCCTTGGGCTGGCAATGACAAAGAGTTCACTTTTATCCTGATTGAGCTACACCTTGTTTTGCTCAGCCAATGGTGGATCTTAGAATGCAAGGCGGTAATGTAGCAGAACCACCCGCTCGCAGGGTACCAGCGATGTTAGGGTTGAATTCAAAAAAAGCTGCGTATCGTCAGCATAAAAGTGAAATCCTTATGTTATGTTCACGATGAGGGTGCCAAGAGGTTGATTGTACAAATATGAAGCCTGGCGGACCAACTATCGACCCTGAGGTAATGAATAATCACGAAGCATATTGTTCATTCGAAGAAACATTTTTTAAATGGAACTCTAAGTGGTACGTTTTTTAGATATGTTTCAACCATGACAAAAACAGTACCATTTAACATTTAACCCAAAACATTTTTCAAGATCTATTCAAAGGATGGAGTGGATCGACAGTTGTCGAATGGCGGGCGGCCGACTATCAAGCAGAAACAAGGGAAACGGCTTCTGTTGGTGTCTAAGTACTGAAGCATCTCGTTCTTAAAACCTTTCAAAAGGGCGGATCTCGGTACTGTGAAACGTTCTTGTATGAAGATTGGTATATTTCACCAAGAAAGAAGCGGTTCACGTGGTTACCGAACTTGACATGTGGCAGCCTTCTCAATAACTTTTAGATAGGAACTTTATGTTGGCCACAGGCCTGTATTTTTCATGATATTGGAATCCAGAGAAGACTTTTTAAGAATAGGTGGTGATTATAGATTGTTTGAGTAGTTCTGGGAAGTACCCATAGACAATTAACAATTAACAATTTTTGTGATCATTGGCAATAAGACATGTATGGTTTGGTCTTTTATCCACTCAGCAGGTAAATTGTGTCAAGTATAACATTTGCCTTGGTGGAAAACTCTCTGATAATTTGTTCAACCACAGCCTCTGTAAGCAGCTCAAATTCTAACAAAGGACATGGAGCAGGGCACAGTCACAGGACCAACGATGAAATCATGAGGTGGAAAGTTAGAAAATCAACATTTTAGCTCTACTCTTCTCAACTTTTTTTTTACAAAACAATGGCGAGAAATTCACATTGGCAAATCTTTGTCAGTATTGTGAGGCGCTAACAGAAGGCTTTGGTGTTTGATTATTCGAACCCATTTAATGTAGCATATATTGTCTTTGAACCCCGGCAATTAGTAAATGTGTTGAAAAATAGTCAATCTTACTTAGCGCTGTGATAAGCTCGGCAACATGAATCTTGTTTGTGCCCTTAAAACGCGGCAAGATCTTCCTCAGAACGCGATTTCCGCCATTTACGTCCATTCTACGGCGAATCCGTTCTCTCACAGTGGATAGGTCATTATACCATGGGAGCGAGGCTGACAAGACTTCACTTCTACAAACAATGGGGCAGACTTGGTCAAGCACAGAGGATGTTAGTAATTCAAAGGCACAATTAAAACATGGGGATCACCCAATTCCGTGGAAGTCTCTGGAGCAGGTCAGAAAGTAGCTTTGAGAATGCTTCAGAATCCATCTTCGGCCATATTGCGTGAAGAGATATAAGCTTAAATAACTGGGGGTGGTTTTGTCACATTTAAAGAGTGCATGTGATTATGTGATGATAGTGGACTGTATCGTCTAATAGTGGGGGTTGTGTTAGCACATTCTTGAACCAGATGATCATCACTGCGTATTATTAGGAGATCTCATTAGTCCCATAGTGTGTGTGTTTCTGATATGAATGTTAAGCCATTGTCAACAAGAGAAATCTGATAACCGCTTCGAATCCCACTTGTCAGGAGTGTCAACATGTACGTTGAAGTCCCCTAACATGACCGCTTTGTGGGTTTTGACCAGAACCAATTCATCCAATAACTTTCAATTCTTCAGAATGCGAGTGTGGTGAGACCGTTAACACGAGAGGGGGTGTTGACGATATATTTAGGAAATTGAATCGTGCAGTTTTTAAATGTTGTCACCATGCTCAAATTTCTAAATTTGGAAGATGAGAAAAGAGTTAGTTAAGAGAACTCTTGAACAAAACACTAATACCTCCCCAGTTTGTGTACTGGTGCGAGGGACCGTTTCAGGAATTCATAAGTAGGAGGGGTAACCTGTCCAATAAACACCCATGTACATGCTGTAATCACTCTTTTGTCTCCGTTATGAAACATAATATCAACATCGTGTTCAAGTATGTGATCAAGGATAGTTGCAGTTTTATTGCGTATGGAATTAGCATTCCAGCAATGAATGGTCAAGTTGGAGTACGGTTTAGTACGAGGTATAGGACACAGATTAGGAAGGTGTCGGGACCTATTCACATTGGAAGGACGAATAAGCAGCATGGGAATGAAAATAATAACAGGAATAGTTTTTGGTACTTATATTTCTACCACCTCTCTCTTTCTGCCAGATGACGCCACCCGCCGGCCTCCCTCTTTCCCCCACCTTAAGAATGATGATTTGGACTCTGGTGATGGTGAATAAAGCAGGGCTGCCGCAGTAGGTTATAAGTATCCAGGTGTTTGACAAGTCCAAGCTGACATTGGACATTCAGTGTAGCTAACACATGATAGACCATACAGAAATTGTTGTGTTTGAAAAGCAAAAGTCACAGGAGCTGAGATGAGTTGAAAGAAGTTTGGTCACACTCCATCTTAATATTGATAGTATTGATGAGTCTTCGCACAATCGGATGATCAGCTTGTATCAATATGGATGAGAGGGCTGATCAAGTGTGAGTATGATTTGGTACTCACAAGTTCTGATACCCTGCATAACTGCTGTCTTGTAGTAGTCTTGTAAAGGTTATGAAAACCCAAAATCAAAACAAGCTCAAAATGCAGAAAATGAGCATGAAATTTCTTTCATGAAACCATAGCGACGATCTATAGTTTACGGCTTCCCATCAGTATAAACTGCAGACACATGCTGCTTAGAACTGCACTTTTGATGGGAGACCCCAGTTGCCCTGTGAAAGCTGCCACCAGGCGCTGCAACTGGCAACTACGTTACTTGAAGCGTATCATTTGATTATCAAGAATTGACATGTTTTTCGTGATCTTGTTATGATTCCCGAAGATTGTATTGAACAATGTGAATTTAAAGATGAAATCACATCACCTTAAGAATATACTAAATAAGACTTGAATCCAAAATGGCGGCGAAATCCAAAATGGCGGCTAAATTGTCACTTAAGGCTGATCCTTTGATTATCAAGTAAAATGAATGTTTTCTTAATTGTGATATAAAACTCCCTCCAAGGAAGGAATGCACATTCAACTTAAGAGGAAACCAATTAAGATCTGGTTGTTAAATTGCTGCTTTCCATTATAATTTGGGCAAGATGGCTGCCAAACCTCGATGGCCACTACTTTTAGAAGTATCACTTCGTGCCTGTATGCTTCCTCCGTGCTACATTGGATATGTTTTTTGTTCATTCAAAATAACATCCCCTATTTGATTTGGTATGGTTGTCATGTGGTTAAAACAGACTGTAAAATGTACATCAGTGGTGGGAGAATTCGATTCATTGCCACAGCAATCGATCCAAACAAATCACAGGGCACAGGACACATGTTACACAGTGAAAAGCTTGTTTCCCCGTGCTCTAAGGGGGGGGGGCCTTGTTTTTTGATTTGTTTAAACTATTGCAGGGGGCAACAAATCCTATACCGAGGCACTTCTACGGCAAATTCAAAATGATGGCCAAATTGCCACCACCCAAAAGATGAGTGGACTCTGCAGAAGTACTTGGTAGCCTTAATGTGTAGCAAGGGTCTTACTAAATACTTCCATGAAAAGTCCTTGCCATCGGGAGACCACATCGACGTTGGACGTGCTTATGTGTGCCAAAAACAGACCCCGTTGTGCAAGCAACTTCAATATCTGCTGACGACATCGAAGTCCTCGCCACGCCATTGAGCTAGGCTCTGTCATAGTATATCAGTCTACAACACCTCATCAGAGATTTCAAGCACCCTCCATTCAATTTCGGGAATTCCACTAAACCCCAACCAATTTCACGACAGTTGGCGATTTCAACAGCCATAGTAACCATGGGGCTACAATAAAAGCCAACAAAGACGGACAAGCTGTGGAAGAATGGTTTGACAGTCAAACTCTAACATCACCTTCACGACCATAAGCTGCCACTATCATTTATAGTGCCCATTGGAAGAGAGGTTACAATCTGATCTATATAGCTATTGTGCAAAATCTCTAACCTGTCCTGCGTTGTAGCAGATGTATTTGAATCATGTTCCACATTAACTCTAAGTCAATGCTGCAGTAAAGAACCAAACAAAGTGCCTTTTAAGCGGCACTTAACAACCAGAAAAAAAAAAAAGACTGGCAAGGATACCCACTGATGACCTTGATCAGAATGTTGAGAAAGATTGCTCCAAAACTCCATAGCTATGACAAAATTTGCCCAACTAGTGAATAAAAATGCCCGGAGATTATTAAAAGAGGCTTGTAGACGGAAGAAAAATAAATAAATACCACGCGTTGAAGGGGGACTGTGCTAAAGGATGTCAAGGGTATTCCACCATGTTTGAAGCCAATCCTTTCTCAGTTAAAAAAAATGTAAAAGGGAGGAATAAGGAAGGGTCAGAGGAAAGGATCAAAACCAGGCACACCTAATTAAATCCACCGATATGACCATAAACAAGCAAGAAAGAAGGGCCTACCATCGAAAGCTTCCAAGCGAAGGTATCCATACAAAACCCCACAGCAGCCACAATGTTACACCCAACCAAGTTGAAATTTTAAACACTACTTAGTTCTCCAGGATGTAGACAAGGATGGATATTTATTAATCTTTCCCTTGGATCTAGCCAGCGCACACAAGTGTGGAACAAAACATGTGCGCCTGGCCGATTAGGACTGGCAACCTCCGTATTACTAGCACGGCGCTTAACCAACTGAGCCATCAGGACTGGGTTGGTAGGGGAGCGATAGATATCATCTATAGGAGGTTCGAAAGGTGTCCATCGCGTTTGTACTACGTATGTGCAGAGTATACTTACCCTCTATGGGAAAGGTCAACCCATGCCCAGACGATTGTTCCGGCATTAAATGCCTCCTGCCAGCTTACACAGAATAATGTCAAAGGGACCAGCCTGGCGGAATTGCTCCACCCAACATCTGTTGTAGTATAGCGAGCATGCAAGAGCAAGGTGCCAAATATCTAATGTGAAACGCCCTAGTCTGGAGAGAAGAGGAGGACCCAGTGCTAACCGCCTGAAATCCAGAGAGAGATTCTCAAGCAACCCCTTGTGAAACAGTCTCAAAGGAGTTCAAGAGAGTTAAGAGAGTCCCTTGTGGAAAGAAAGACCGTGCCATCAACCACAAAACTAACATCTATGGTCTGGAACCTGATGAGCATCACCCACCTGGAGTGACTCTCAGGCGGTGAATGGACGATTGGATCTACCAGATTCAGAACCAGAAGGATAATCCAAGGTGCCTTGCAGAGAAGAAGTTGGGGGCTACCTGGAAAGCAGATCAGGACACCACCGAATGGTAGAACAGTGCCACAGACAATGGAACATCTCATGGTCTGCCCACTGTTGGAGAAAAAAATGCACATACAAGGACCTTGCAGAATTCAGTGAAGCAGCCAGACATTTGTACCCACCAAAAACATCTTTCTAGTTTACACATTACAGCCACACGTCAGCAAGTTTTTTGAAAATGCTTTTGATTGCCTCTGGCAAGGTTGTCCATACAGGACTGTGAAGCTGCAATTTTTCGACCCCAGTCAGCTGTGGGGATTATGGTAGCTCTTGAGCTCGCAGCAGCAATACTTGTCCCCCAGCAATGTCCTGCCTGATATGGCTCGTTTGAGTGTTGATACAGTGCTCCGAGGTAGGTGAATGAATGAACTCAAGGATCTTGTTTCTGTTGGTACAGAGGACAACAATCTTTGATTGTTGGCATTAGTCTTTCAAGTATCTTTTAAGGAGGAGTTTTTACAACATTCAGGGAGATTTTGCTTGTTCCCATGCGGTTTCTTTCCTTTGTTTCAACCGGTGAAAGTGTTGAAACACATGCAGAGACAAGCGTTCTCTGGTCCTATAGGGTCTGGGCAATAGTATGTGCTGTTGTGAATCTGAACGATTCCTTCCGGTAACCAAATGCTAGCCAGAGTTCGGTGAGGTGGAATGCTGCACAAGGCTAATAAAAAATCACAAACGGTCTGTGTCCACAGTACAACAGCATGACCCTTGGTATCCTTGAGCAGCAACATCGGCTGCATGAAGTAAAAGCCTTCTTCTTCAGGTGTGCATGGAGATAGTTAGATTATTAGTATCTGATTATTACACCATAATCCACTGACAGACCAACTACCGCTAGCTAGAGTCTAAACTATGAAGGCGATGCATGCATAAAATCTAGAATGGAGGTTCTACAGTTATCGAAATAACCAAACTGAAGAATGAAGAGTAAATGAATGACCTGAAAAAGCCCACAAATACTTTGGTAATTTTGAACAGTATGCCTCACATCCACATCCATTTTCTGGGATTTTGGTCCATTGTAAACATGAATTAATAACTCCGTATTAAATACTAACAAAGGGACATTAGCAGCGTTTTTATATGAAACATTTTAGAAATTACACATTGACAGCACCAGACAGCACAAAAAAGATTACTGGTAGAATGGAAATGGACCTGTTATTAAATTTATGTGGTAGCCATTTTTGAACATAGAGCCATTAGTTTATTGGTTACACATAGACAAAAATGTAAAAATGTTTAAAATTTTTTAGTTTTTTCGTTTTTTTTTTTTAGAATGTTGATTAATTCTTATCATTTACCATGACACATAAAATCAATACTACCTTTAACATATCAAATTGACAGTAGCTGCCATTTTTCTAATTGGCAGTCATTTGAATATGGCAGCCATTTTGATATCACAGGTAAGTTGGCATTTAAACATAAAATGTAGGTTTGATATGTTGAGGGCCAAAGTTTCAGAAAATCAACGAAAACCATGGTTAGAACGTAATAAACTACAAAATAAGCAGCTTTTTCCTGTGAGCGGCCAGGCATCTGGAATTTAGGCCAATGTGTGACCGCCCCATTTTGAATTAAACCACGATTTTGGTGAAATAACAGAAATTATTGATTTAAAAAGTTAAACCAAGTCTTATCTGACCTATTATAATAACGTTTACAAACCACAATTTGCAATAATAATGCATTTTTATAAGGTGGTGGCCATTTTTGAAAAATGGCCGGCCATATTGGAATGATGAAATAATTTGGCCCCTGAACCAGATTTGTTTGCAGACAATAGCTACCTCTGCGCCAAATTTGGTACTTTCACAAAATGCACAAATATCTTTCACCATTCTGCATGGCTAAATTGGTATATGCAAGCTCATACATATGGCTTGCAAAAAAGCAGTATACGTTGCGCAAACTGATACAAGTAATTGGTAAAGTGCCAAGCTAAGCTGTACATGCATGACAAATATGCTTGCTCGGCAACCATGAATGCATAGGCAAAAATATGCGGCTATGAGCTCCAAAATTTAGTACTTGATCCCATGCAGACCTGTTTTTGGGGGGGAGATCATTCCCAAATTAAAATATATGCAAAGCATATAATCCATCATGATGTGTCTTAGTCAATTTGTTTTTTTTTTAATAAACAGACTTTTGATCTATAGGATGTGATCACCTCAACAGTGTTGTGACATGAAGTCAACATAATAAAAGTAAGCTGTGGTTCTATTTGGCTGTCCTAAAAACATGCTGTGGATACATATACAACAACAAATTCGCAGCACTACAAAATACATCGGTTTCTCGTACCGCAGGTGTTGTCTGCCATCGCGATTTGTAATGACAGCCTCATATGACTCTTTGAACTCATCAACCAATTAGGGATTCTAATTGTTGCACAAGCGTGCGCAAGCTCTTTTCTTGACTGCATTTTCGTAAGGGTATAGCCCACCTCTAAGTTTAATACCATTTCTCTGTTGGATAACGTACAGTGTTAATGTTACAATTAGTCATTAAACGATTTTCACTAGTCATATAAATAGCATACATGTGGTCTAGTGAAAAGCACAGGACTCATGATCATTGACCAGAACTTAAATTGTGAGTTCGAGCCGCACTGTGGTCAACGTGTTTGGTCCCTTGCAAGATACTTAAGTCGCAATTACCGCGTCCACCCAAGCGAAATCTGGAAGTCTGTTATGGGAATATTGCAATCTAGTGCTTGGCCAGCTGCCGGCCTCAGGTGAAGCTGAAGCAAAATGATTGACGATTTCCTGAAGGCCGCGTATAAGGCAACAGCGCTTTGTCTACTTGTGCAAAAGGCGTCTATTAATCTCCATGATTATTATTATTATTTCCCCCAACAATATGACAGCTAAAAAACAGAGGTTCTATTCAATGGCCACAATTCAGTAATTTTGGACTGGCCGAATTGAACAGGGTTTGCTGTATTGAAAAGCTACCATTTGATATACTTTTCCCAATATGTACAAATAATTTGGCATAATTGTTTAATAAGACCGGAAATTGGGGCCACTTTTTGGGTCACTATTTTTTTTTGACACCCCTGTAAGTTAAAGACAGTTGCTGGATAGAACATGTGAAATCATGGCTTATCTGCCTGGTTGAAAACTTGCAACGTCATTGAAAATGTGATTATTAGCCCCGCCTGTCATCACCTGTTAGGCCCACTAGGATCACTGTTTTCCAACTGCTGTCTTTTGTGTAGCCTGTTGATGATCCCTGTTTTGGTTGCCAGTTGTAAAAAAGGGTTAAAATTTACATGTCATATCCGCATACCTCGATGGATGAGTCATAGGTGCAACATTGGATCCCTCATTTGCTGATGAGGTCAAGGTCACTGTGAGGTCAAGTTGTGAGCTGTAAATTGTAAAATTGAACCTCAATTTAAATTTAAAGTCATTTAGAAACCATGCAACCGAAAGTTGGGGGGTTTCTGTCCTTCTCCACAAATGTCTACAACACCTTACCAAAAGCTAATGCTTTTTACCATTCACCAGCCTTTCGCTTAGACTCGAGTTCTAAGGATTGTGTCTGAATACTATAGATCCTGGTTCCTTGGGCATCGCATGGCTCCGGTTTTACCCCTCCATCACATCGACTAATGCTAAGAACATACAGCCTGTCACCGGCCATTTGCTTAGACCTCGATTTCTCAAGGAGGTGTCTGAATTCTACAGATACGGGTTCCTTGCATTTCGAATGCTAGGGTTCCCCCTCAAGCAAAATTCAGCGAATGCTAAGAAACATACTAGCCCTCAAATCAAAGTTCTTACCATTCAAGATGAATGCATTGTATCAGCAATTTTTGTTTATAGTTGATAGAAGGCATGTCGGCATCAGCATTCGGATGAAAATAGTCATATTCGCCTGAAGGTCCGTTCATACTTCCTGCAGTGCAGTGGCAGTGATAAGCATGCAGCCTACCAAAATCGTCACTGCAATCACTTGCAGGTATTTGAACGCAATGGCAGGACTGCAACGAAGTTAAAATTATTTTAACTGGCGATGCAGCACAAGATGCAGTGGGGTGCAGTCAGTGGTGCCGTCGGCCAATTTCCTGCAATACGTCGCAAGTTTACTGAAACGTACTGCAACCCGTGACCTGCAGTGACCTGGGTTGACCTGCAGTAAATCGATTAGGAGTGAGACGGAGTGACGGAACAAACCTTGCAGTACATTTACTGCACAGCAATGCAGTCAGTGGAAGTATGAACGGTCCTTTAAGGAATGCCTATACTTAGTCAAATTTCAACTAAATTTGTAAGCATTCGCATCAAGCATTATTTTACAATGAACTCAGGAATTCCATAATGATACGTAGGCCTAACTCTCGTGCATATGTGATGACAAGATGGTTTGCCAAGGCAATAGCTGTAGTTAAGATCGAAGAGTAGCCCGTTCTCGACCCCTTCTTAAATTTCATGGGTTAACATTATCATCATTGTAATGTGTGCCCCTGGGCATAGTATTAACAATTTTAAATCCATATATTTATGGTCATTGATTTTTAGTAGTTACAAATTAGTAGAATTACTTTTAAAAACAAATGTCACCACCATTTTAATCAAGAAACTCATTCCCGCCAATCGGGGGGTCCCTATGAAAATGCGTCAAGAAAATTTCACTTTTGCCCCCAAAATTTTCACTTTTGCCCCCAAAATTTCACTCCCCCCTTGCTCCCCCACACCACAAATGAGGGTAGAGTTTTCATATAGAGTCCCAGTGAATGCAAAGGAGGTAATTACATTGATTCCGTCATTCGCTGTAATTATGTTGTGCAGTAGATACCAGTCCTGGCACGTCTGGTATCACATTTGCGTATTTGCATTATGTTTGCCCTCAGGGCTCTGATTTCAAACCGATTACTCAGTGCTGTGGGAATTTTTTATTTGATAAGGTCCACTTCTTTTTATATCTTTTTAAGTATATTAAATTAATATGTTTTTTCAATCCTGAATTTTGATGGATTAGATAGGCCTAATTGTGTTATTAATATAACCCACATCCTCTCGTGTGATTTTAGAGACCTCTAGGGTCTATTCCTGTAAACTTTTTATAATTAAACTAAGTTTTTTGTCTCATGCAACTGATAAAATTTTCAGTGAAAAACAGCCATATTTTAAGTGTCATTTTGTAAAAAAAATATCTAAACCCTGCCCTTCCTCCTCATTTGTCAGAGGCCACTTCGACAATATGAGATTCAATAATGTATGGTTGAGGGATTTATGGTTAAACTGCACATCACTGTTCGAACTGGCAAACACCGTTGCTACTTGCCACAGGGTGAATGCTGCATGCTGAAATACACATCTAGAATAAGACTGTCAAATGAACTGAAAATACTCTTGTTTTTATTGTTTGCCATATTTACTACATCTGTAATATTAATTGATTAAATTATTATCAAAATACCACAAACCCAGCGGAAGAATGCACAATTTCGCGGATGGTGAATTCCGATTTTGATTTACTGTTGCTGTTAGGTTGGCATGTCTATCCTTGTTGGCAATGACCTCTTTGATTTCATCTCTGCTACATGACAGCATGTGAATGATGTGATAGTGATACCTGACTGTCATCAATCTGCAAGCGATGAGACTATTTACGGTGCTTCGACCCCTTAAAACCTGGTGTTCACTAAGGATAATTCTGAATCAAACTTCGCACCCCTTGTTCTTAGAAGTTCTTAGATTAGTTTTTAAAGTTTTTAGATCAATTTAAGGGATTTTTTTCCTTTCCACACAGTTTTGAACCACACAGTGAAGTAATTTTAGTGCTGTGCAGGCACTATCAACTTGAGACTGCATGAACACCTCCCTCTATATTGTTAAGGTGAACCTTCTTACACTAGCGGTCCGAGGACCGTAATGTGTTGTTTGTTTTGTTTTTTTAACTGTGTCTGACATTAAATTTCCTTATTCATTCAGAAAAAATATGGACACACCAACAGACAAAGGGATGTCACGCGATGGTTTCCAGAGTGGCAAGTATGTGGGCGATTTAAAGACAACATTCCTCACTATTTATTATCCCATCTCCGCCTTCATGAGCTGGAGCATCAAGCCATACTGGTATAACAAATCCTAATCACACCAACGGCAGGATGTGTCCAGTTTAAAAGAAAACTTACAAGGAAAAAAGCCAATAAAGTACGCCATCTCACAGAAAACCAAAAGATGCAGAATAGTGCTGTAACTTAAATTTTGTTCCTAAAAGGCCTTGAAAACTTTCCTTACCAAAAGTTGCATTAAAAAATGGCAACCATCAGGGAAAGACACTCGGCAGCAATGCAAATCTTGCAAGAAGAATTGCACAGTGCCACAGCAAAAAGGAAACCACAGAAAGAGCAAGATAATGCTAAGAAACAAAAGTGCCATTACGCGAAAACAGTTCGATCAGATGTGTCGTTGAAACAACATCAGCTAACACATATTGGACAGAAAGTTCATCTGTAGATACTGCAATAAGTCCTTTAAGATTTTAACAATAGAAGGTCGGACATGACACTCCTACTGAACTACTGCTCAATTTATTACAGCGTAGGGTATTCATCATCACTAAGAAGGATAGACAAAACATGGAAAGAAATGCAGAGGAGACAAACTTCTTCATTGTCAGTATTGTGGTAAAAAATGTTTCAATCCACAAGACAAACTTAGACATGAAATGACACACACAGGTGAAAGACCACATCATTGTAAGCACTGTGGTAAAAAGGCTTTGGCTACTAGACAGAACATACCCTTCATGAACGACACACATACAGTGAGAACCATATCAATGTAAGAACTGTGATAAATGTTCCCCACAAGAGAGAGGGTAATAAACAACGAATGATACACACAGGTGAGAAACCTCATAAATGAGCAAGGCGGTAAGGTTTCAATCGGTAAGACGACAACCCTACCTGAAATGACAAACACACCGGAAAAGCCTCTATATGTAACGACTTTGGTGAAAGGTTTTATCACAAACGGGAAATTACACTCCATGCAATGACACACACAAGGTGAAAACCAATCATGTAATTTTTGTTTAAAGGTTGTATCACTAAACGGGAAGAAGACACTCCATGAAATGACACACACAGGTCAAAACAACCCACAAACCATGTAAGAATTGTGGTAAACGTTTCAGCACAAAAGCAAAGACAATAAGACATGAATGAACTCACAAATAAGTAAACCCCCAATTTAAGCAAGTTGCTATTGATCAATGTTTCACCACTGCAAGTCAAAACGTGACTGAAATGACAACGCAACAGAAACCTTCCAGTGCTTTCGTTGTAATAGTATATGCCGAAGGGTGTATTGAGTCATCCCACAATGCCCCCTTTTTGGGAATTTTCACCTCAATAAGGTCACATGATCCTACAAAATTCTTAAACACAAACACATAAAAACCTTAGTTCATTAGTTCATTAAATTTTATTATTTTCTCACTCACATATATATTCATTTTTGAATTTGGAGCGCGTATGGAGGTAAGTATACAAATTGAATGAAGTAAGCCTTTCCACACAACATGCGTGACGTAAGTTTTTGTATGGCTGCGAATCTTGGTGCTTGACAACAATTTGGAGAGTAAGGTCCATTCTTTCGCAACATGTTGCTACAGAATCATGCTGAACGTCAAGCGCATTGACGTGTCTCAAATGCCAAAATCATGATGCTACAATACAAGGTACGGAGCCTCTGATAACCGAGTAAGACTGAGACTGCTTACTTTTCTTGGTCATATTCAAGGATGACAGAAGAGCGATCTTAGTAGGTGATAGCTTCTACCCACCCGCCCACCGCATGGCAAGAGGAAGCCAGCGAACATCATCTCTTCTACATCCAAAAGCTATTGGGGGATACAAACATAACATGTTGCAACCAAGGCTATCTCCAACTTGGTCCTGAACAGAAGTGACTGGAGGTAACTTGCGATCGCCTGCTTCGCAGTCGACTGATGAAACATATTAATAACCAGTGTCGTAACCAGACCTTTTCAAATGGGGGGGGCCTAAGGGGTGCCAAGGGCTTTTTTTTGAGGGGGCAATTTGGGGGGCTTCTTGCATAGACACTGACAAAAAGTTAGTTCATTTGGGGGGGGCCGAAGGGGGGGGCAAGGGTTCTGTTTGGGGGGCTTGCACACCCCGGCTGCCCCCCCCCCCCCCTGTTACGCACCCTGATTATAACATACTCCGATGATATATATACAGAGAGTGAAGGAGTTACAGGTATGGCTTATTAAATAAGCCCTCTCAAGGTCGCTCTCAATCTTTAACCCTACTTTGCCAATTGATTAAGTTGGACATGTCGGCAATTGAGAGTTGGATGGATAATTGCGGAGAGGACAATCAAACAAGCTTCACAAGATCCCGCAAATCAAGTTGGACAGAACCAAATAATACATGCTTGTATTACATATGCTTAATTGCAATGACAGAACAATGTCAAAACAATTTTAAAATGCTATTGGAAGAATGCAAATTCTTGACTTTTACACTCATTTTAGGCTATACACAGCATTAGTACTTGGGGTATTTGAGCCATGATCATGAAATGTCTGTGGTTCTAAACTCTTGAACACTTTTTTATTCGTTATTACTGACATGTGTTTCGTACAGCACAGCTTATACAGATTGCACTGCATAATAGGATTGAATTCAAAAGACCCTCTATATATATGACAAATACATGAATTGAGATAGCACAGAGGGAGAACTGCAGGAAAAGTTTCATCGATCACTGAACAATGACATAATATTACACAACATGCATTACACACACAGGAGACAAACCTCATCCATACTGCAAGTCTTCCAGTATATTTATCTGGTCAATAAAGGCCAGCATTATTACACACACACACACAGGTGAGAAACCTATTTTAATGATGCACACGCACATATACACATGCGTGAGTGCACACGCGCAACAAATCACATGCGGTGTTAGGACTGTGAAAACGGTTCGTCACTAATGCAAAAAAAATTATTTTGTCTCACTTTCTCTCGCACACTTTGCTTTTAAAAAATAGATTCAGATGGGCATATTAACTACTCTCTTCAATGGCGTTGTTTTTGTGTTTTTGTTTTTTGACTTTTTAAAGGAATTATTTATTTTGGTGATACTCAGTACTTTCTTAACACCAAATGCGCCACAAAATTTGGAAACCAGCAGAACCCTCAACAAAACCTATCACCCTAAGTCCCTAATCAGTCTTGAGTCTTCCACAGAGGAGTTCATATATACCCTGTACTGTGTTGTACGTACAGTACGTACAGTGAATTGCTGGGACTAGACTAGCACAGCCACCAACTCTTGAAGTTGATACCACATTTTTGTGCTGCCTGCCTTATTAAGGCAGGAAGACATACGGATCACTTTGTCTACTGTTGTTGTTGTAGTCTGTTGTTGATCTTGGTTACATTTGCCTGTCTGTTGTTGATCCTTGGTAACATTTGCCTGTAATATCCACATCCACATGGATTTAAACCAAACATGAGTCATGGGTGCAACGTGGGATCCCTTATTTGTTGATGAGGTCAAAGGTCACATACCAAGGTCAAAGGTCATGTGAGGTCAAGTTGTAAAATAGGCTGAAAATGTAATATTGACCTCATTTGAAAAGTCAAAGTTCAATTGAACCAAACTTGGTTTATAGAGTTTACATGCATACCCTCATTTGTTTATGAGGTCAAAGGTCACATATCAAAGTCAAAGGTCACATATCAAGGTCAAAGGTCATGTGAGGCCTATCATTCACAAACCACGACGGCAGGCGACACAAGCGGTCCGAGGACCGATGTAATTTTTTTGCTATATTTGGTTAAACTTTTATATCTTGTAGAATAGAGCATGGGAAACCCAAAAAGTATTAGCTACATTTTTTTTTTATGTGCAAGGGGGTAGCGAGCAATTTCAAAATGACCGCCATTTTGTCAAAATTTTAGCTTATTTTCAAGTTTAAAGATTGTATTTCATGAGTTATTCACTTAATACCAGTGATGGATAACATTAAAATAACATTTCCATAACTCCTGAATTAATCAGTTCCAGCTTGGCGCCAAAGAAATTCAAAATGGCCGCCATTTTGATAATTTTTGGTACAAACCCAGGTCAAAATTCCAGTTGATCCCAGGTGAACTGGTTTCAACTGGAACCAGTTGAAATCCAGTTGATCCCTGTTGAATATCCAGTTGAATCCAATTGAATCAGTTGATTCCGTGACGGAAAATGGAACAATTTTCAACTAGGTTTTTACTGACCAGTTGAACTCAGTTAACACCATTTACAAATAGTTAAAAACAGTTGAAACCAGTTAGTTCCTTCACGGAAAATGGAACAACTTTCAACTGGGATCAACTGGAATTTTGACCTGGGAAGAATTAGAGCAGGGAAAGGAGAGCCTGATTGTGACATTGCCGCCCCCACCACTGAGGGAAGAGAAAGGGTAGAAGCAAGAACTAGGTCAAAGCCAAAGAAAGAACAGAGAACCCGAAGTTTGATCGAAAACTCCAAGGAAGGATTTCATTCTGCATTTCGAGGCATGCAGACAAATATAACAAGTGGGATGATAAGGAAGCCACATTTCAGTTAGTTACCCTGCTGCAGGTGGATGCTTTTGTCGGCGCTCAGCATAAATGAAGTTGACCCCAAACAGAATTTCTTACGAGGGGAGTGCTTTGTTTTATTGATGTCGAAAGAGTTTCGGACCTAGGGATGCCCTGAAATTATTTTAATGGAACTTACTAGACGGGAACAAGCCAGGGGAAAGTCTCTACAGTTTGGGTCAAGATATAATAAGTTGACTGCATTAGCCCATCCTAGGAACGGATGAAGGAGAGAGACAGGATCGCGAAAGAGTATTTCAAGCAGGCCATTTGCGGACCCAGATCTCCGGAAAGAGCTTTCCGATCACGATATGAGACGTTAGGGGAAGCCATCAGGGGAGCAGTAGGCAGTCGAGTCCTTCTATCGCTCCGAGAGGAATAGAAGGACAAAAAACTCTGCATGCGAGGGTAATGGAGCAGAGAAGATGCCGCAGGCAAACCTTGGTGAATTGCAGGCAGGGCAATGATAGATTCCGCTCCAGGAGCATGTGGAGAGGAAGTGGGGCCGACCTGTAAGGAACAGTAGAACGCCGTGTGTTGTCAAAGGCCCCCCCCCCAAAAAAAAAAAAAAAAGCCACCACCCCCTCCTCGTGAACAACAGAGACAGAGAGGGCTCAACTGCAGTGTCGTAGTACCTCCCAGCTGGACTACCTTGGCACGCAGCCGACAGGAAGGAGTCTGTTATAGTTGTCAGCAGCCCGGGCATTATTCTCGGAACTGCCCTAAGAGTTGTGTTTATCGATGCGGGGAGTCAGGCCATCTTTCTTGGGATTGTGGAAAGGAACCAGCCCGCGCGGGAAATGAAGAACGTGTTTGAAAACCACCAAGGAGATCTGGAAACTATAGTCCGGCCCGACCCAGTCGGCACATGGGGCGGCCAAACAACCAAGGGCATGAAGCCATGGAGGAGGGAGAAGCAGGTCGTAATGATTAATGCTAGAAGCAGTAGTAGAAGGGGGGAGGGGTAGTTTCCTAAAGATTTCTTTGTTGCCAGCCACTGTACAGGTAAGGTGATGTGTGCTCCTACTTGCACAGGAAGTGCAGCGTACAATTAACTTTGAACTATATCAACTTCCCTCCAGAACACACGCGGCAGAATTAGAATGCTGCAGCGTGCGACCTGCTTTCAGCAGATGGGGGTGGGGGTAGAAGTCTCGGAAAACTACTAATGTAAGTAATTGTTGGTTCCAACCGTCAAATATTATAAGTGCTAGTAGCCAAGTTAAATACGCATGTTGGGATGATTTCTTGCTGAGAGCCATTGCGACTTTTAGTTTGAATCGGCGCCAGTTCTGTGTAGGTGAATGTGAATACACTGCAGGTTAATGGGAGACACATCCTGTCAACCTGATGCGATGAATGGAGATGTACGAGCACCCCCTCTGATCGCGAAGTTGTGTTATCAGCTATGGTAGGCAGGGTGTTTGAATGTGGAAAGGTAGGGTTGGTTGAACCACATGGACAGAAGCCATGTGACAGGGTTGTTCGCTGGGAGGAGAAGGTTGCCAAACAAGAGGACCGTGAACGCGGACTAGAAGCAGAAAGTACGCTGTTAGAGGGAGAAGACCTATCAGAACTGGTTGGAGGTGAACTCAAGAAGTTTCGAAGCCGAGCTGCCAGACTGACCAGCTCGACCGTGATTACGATCGACATGAACTACTAGTGAAAGTCGCACTCCGCATATCGTCAACACGGTGACGTGCGGGTCCGCGGCCCAAACGTTGGATCAAGCACTACCCCAAGATCTCTATTGTAGACAGCGTGACAGCGATACACAGTCCACAGGTTTTTCGGTTCGCGCGCCTTCCCTGCGACCCCCGCTTAGAATACTTGGGGTGGATGACTTTGGCAGAGGCAACAAAGACCTGGTGACACAGCAAGTTCACAACGTGAAAGTGAACCTGAAATCACCTTGCTATGATAAGGGAAAACAGCTGGCGGATGAGACAATGTATTGCCTTAATATTGCAGAAGAAGGAAACTGGGATGAAAGACCTTGCATGGGCAAAGTTCGGCATTGTCGGACTGCTCTAAGGACCTACTGGGGTCAGGGATATGTTGGAAGTTAAAGGTAGGGATACTAGTGAAGAAATGGGAAAGTGAAGAATGGGTAGGGGTTGTATAATGGTTGACATTGTTTACCAAGATCATTAGAGGTATGGTTTTCTGATGAGCTCATTCAACGAAGGCGTCAGGACACATGGGCAGGAACAAAACTCTTCCAAAGGTGGTGCGATCGGTACTATAGGTTGGTAGAATGCGGACATTCAGCATTTCTCCGTAGTGTGTGCCGTGCGCATAGAAGAAGGGCTGCGCGTAGCATCGAGCGCCTTACAGCGTATCGTATTGTGGCCCGCCCCCTGGAGCGTGTAATGCGATTGATGTCCTTTGTCCATTGACAGAAACTTATCTGAGTAATTGTATATTCTCGTGGTGGGAGATTATTGGACCGAGTGGATGGAGGCTTATGCCATTGAGAACCAACAAGCCTGAGACGGTGGCTGCCCAAGCTGTAGATGAATTTGTCTGTCGATTTGGCGTCCCTCTGGAGCTACATTCGGGAACCAGGGAAAAGGAATTTTGAATCCACTGTGTTCAAAGAATGTGTAAGTTGCTGGGAATTACTAAGACCTCGGACCAACTCCTTACAAGCCTCAAGTCTGACGGGGATGGCGAGCGGTATAACCAGACCATAGTGAATGCAGTTACTAATGATCTCATCGCCTCGCCCAGGATCAGAGGGACTGGGATCAGTATTTGCCATACGTTGGATTTGCCTACAGAGCCAGTGTACGGACTCGACTTGGAGAAATTCCGATTGATGATGATGGGGCGGAAAGTCAATCTGCCCATAGACCTAATATAGTGGGTGCTATAACCAAGAGAAGGAAGATGTGCCACCGATTACGCTGAAGAACTAAGAGAACGAATTAGAGGCATACACGAGCTTGCCCGGTATGCCTACCGACAAACATCATAGGCAAAAGCGAACTACGATAGATCCGTGCACAGCCCTGTTTATAAAAGCAGGACAATTTGTTTGGCTATATGACACACAAGGAAGACCGAAGATCTCCAAAAAAAGCTGCTCTCCCTTGGGAGGGACCCTACCTCATAGGGGACCGTACTGTCAGATGTCACCTTTCGCATACAGAAAGCCGAGCCTCAGTAGGCCGAATGAGTTCACATGCGACCGATTGTATAAGGCCCAAACAAAAGGCTTGGAGTATCAGCTCCTGGGTGAACGGAAGAGAGGACCCGTAGCTATTGGTGGGATGGCGTTCGAACGAGACGTGGTAGAGAGGAAGGGACCTGAAGAGGGACTTATGAAGTCCAGTCACTCAAGAACCAGTGCCAAAAGAGGCGGGCGATGCTCTGGAACTCTGGAGACAGCACACGATGCGTCGAGGGCATGAGCCTGCGGAAGTAGGGGCACACAAGTTGGTCTACCCCCCAGTGTTGAAGCTAGAGTATCAAGGTCCGCCAGTCACAACACAGAATGCTCCTTTATTGGGCTTTGATCACACCCGGTGCAGCGGCCGGTATGATGGCAAAGTGAGTGTTACCACCCCGAGCCTGCGCCAGATAGTACCAGTATATATCGCCGTAGAAGAAGTCCAAGCAGAACCGCCGGAAGCCAGCCCGTACCGGTAGCACAAGACTAACCGGTCCCTATTAAAGTTGTAATTATTTGAATGGGGAGGGATGAGGGTATCGTACTGCTGGTGTGCACTTCATGTATGCCAGTAATTTGCTCTTATGGCATGTGTTAGGGACAAAATTGGGTTGTCCTGCATCATAAACCTTTTCCTTTTTGTGTGCTTTAGATTGGTATGACCATGGCTGATGGGGCTAATCACGATTCATCTTGCTTCTTCACAGTGTTGGCGACTTTTGTTTGGTCCTTATCGGTTTCACTTGGATTTTCATTTCATTTTTTACTATAGGCGCCCTGTTCGAGGCAAGATGCTCCTACCTATCTAGATCGTTAGGTGTGAAATGGTCCGGGCGACACGTTTTTTGTGTCTAATCCCATAGCATTATATTTATAATGCAAGCGGCCTAGTAAAAGAATACAATGTCAAAGCGAAGGCCAGATCATTATAAATGGCATGACGAATCGGCTAAAACTACTGTGGAAGAAACCACTAATCAGAGTATGATGGTGGAGATGGTATGTCAACTATAAACGGGGTTCCAAGATCTAAAGGATCTACGGTATGCATCTGAGTCTAGAGAGAAGACGTGCAATGGCTCGAATTCTCGGTCCGAAAGCAGCTAAAGGAGCGAAGCGAAGACTAAGCGGGTTCGATTTGACCCAATCTTGAAGATTCGCTTAATTCCTCATAGGGGCGATTCCGACGACAGGGACCCCAGGTTCAGCACTAAGTGGCAAATGTTGGTATATAAAGGAGAAAATCTAAAAATAAGCTTGGTGCAGATAAGGCAACGGAGACTGAAAGGTGTCACAGTGTCGGTTGATTCTTGACGGCAGATAACCAACTAAAACATTGTAAATAGTTCTATCTTATGTGAATTGTTTCTACTCCTAAACCGATAATGGTGCAAGTACCACACTGATTCTGTGATTAATTTGAACATCATATTAGGACTGGGTCATTTGGTGAAACCCCATTATTTAGAGATCAAAATGGCGACTACTAGCAGACCGATGATTTTGTAACTAGTTGTGAGGTAAAGTGCAGCTGGCAACAGTGGCGTAACAGGCTTGCCCGCTCTGAGGGGGCAAATTTCCCAGTCTAATTGGGAAATTTTCCCTCTCAGGGGGTCAAAAGGCCAATTTTTCCCGGTCAGAGGGCTAAAAAATGGCTGATTTAGCATGATTTTTGCAATTTTTTTTTTCCCGGCCAAAGTCGTCAAGGGGGGGCAACCTGCCCCCCCCCCCTCCGCCTGCTACGCCACTGGCTAGCAATGATTTGATTATGGGATTATGTTAAAATCAAAATGACGACCCCTGCGCATTCGTTCGTAATTCGTTCAGCAGTGAATGTGAGACTGCTTAAGTTACGTCTGAGCATTGTAGATAAAGACGCAATTTTATTGCTTAAAGTTCGACTCTTGATGTTTATAGTTTTATCGACGTTTTGAGTCGAGTTCCATTTGTTGATAAAATTGTGGATGGAGAAGGTGCAGTTCCTGATAGAACATGGGCACAAAAGCTTAACAAGTGCTCGTATTTGGTTGAATATCATTGAAAAAGTTGGGAGTTATGAGGGTGCAGTCGTGATTGCTAGTTACTGAAGTCACATGGTACAGTGGAGAGAGAGACGTGAAGATGATGGACGATGAGATGATATGGAGTGAGGTAGGAGATTGACAAGCAGGATCGTGTGGAGGAAGGTTGGAGGAAGGTCTATGGTTGTGAGGAGGTGACTGAATGTTCTAAGGGATGGTGAAGGAAATCTACTCAACGCAGAAAATGTGAAGGATTAAAACAACGCAGAAATCAACTTGGCAGCGCAGTGACTAGGATGACGGACGGGGCGACTTCGGCCTGGGACGACTCAGCTGAAGATACCAGGAGACTACTGACGACGGAGAAGAAGAGGACCTGTAATGTAGTAGTAGTTTTAAAGGAGGGAACCGGTACGCATTTCAATTCCGCTTTGATTGTCGCGTTTGTGTGCCGGGACGGCACACTCTGGGAGGGGGGCTGTGAAGCAGAATTGAAAATTGCCCTTCAGAGTTTCCCTGATTGAATGTTTTACCATGGCAGTCCAGTCTTCCATTATAAATAATATTGAGCCTGTAGGTTAACCCAGCATGTCATCAAGTTGTATCCCCTCTGATTTACTACGTCTGAAGTTGTGAATGAATGTGACGTCACCCGGTGGCGCCGTGATGTCTGGTTAGGGATTTGTAAATTGATCAATTACGACGACCCCTCTATGCATC
>JAMKCH010008447.1:0-28605 GCA_023653785.1 Ophioderma brevispina
GTAAGGAGGGGCCGGACCGCAATTGGCTACCCTAAACGCTGACTTGTGAGTGCGAAAATGATACCCTGTTTGGTCATTTTGCTTGGTTTTGTGAACCTTGTGCGCGGTCCGTGCAGGTCCGCGCGCGGGTGTGGAAAACCCTGACCTTTCCCGCGTTTTTCTGCTCGAGGATGACAACAGATTTAGGTTGAGTGGCCCCCCGGGGAGTGATTACTTAGTAATGTTAGTTAATTAAACCCAAGTTTTAAATCCGGTTTGTCCCCGCTAACGGGGGTGGCCGGATACACCTCAACTCGGCGCAATAGTGATGTGTGAGGATTTATTGGAGCAAAGACGCCCTTCCTGATGCCACTCCACAGTTTTCAGCGGTTGGGCCTTGGCCTTTTGGGCACACCACGCACACCATGCAAGGCAGCATAATCGGATGGCTGACCATTAGCTATCCCGAGCTGATGCCCTTGTAGGTTATATTCTTTTTCATTATACAAGGGTAACCAGCTACCTCCCCCGCTTCCTCATCAGGATTTCCTTAGAAACCTGAGGGGGGGGGTTGGGGGGAACGGTTTAGCAACAACTCGGCCTGGGACAGGTGGTACTAGTTACCAGAATACCAGTAGCAGCCCCTCGACAAAGTTAAAGTTTTTACTGTCATATGATTGTGCGTCATGTATTAGGAGATCTTCCTTGAGTCAGTGGTCTTGAAATGGTTCTTCAGGCTGGAACCAGGTAATCAGGTAATGTGAAGAACCCTTTCAAGAGCCACTGACCAAATTTGCATAATAGTATGTCAATCAATCAATGTCCACAAACATGATGTCCTCACCAACCCAAAATTGAATGCTTCCTGGTCCCCTCCGTTATAGAATTGACAAAATCTACTCCTCTATTTGCATTCCTGGGACCATAAGACTGAAATAATTCAAACAGCGGGATGATTGGGAACAGCCAAGGCTTTTCACAAATATGAATGCTAAGTACATTGTATTGACGTGACTCGATGTACATCAAACGAGGGGACCTTAAAGTTGCAAACAAGAGATTTCACATAATAGGTGTCCCTTAAAATGTGAAAATTCAGGGGAGATCTTTTTGCACTAATGTAAAGCTTATATCAAAAAGATCCCCATTTGAACGGGAATTTAAGCTGAGAATTATTTATTGGTACAAAAATTGTGAAAATTCTATTTATATAGAGAAATACTTAATTCAGCCATATATTGTACATTGAAATTCAGAATACACATTAGCTTTAGTTTTCATTTTCAAGGCATTTCTGTAAGCCAAATACAGGGAAGAAAGATATGGGGGTATTATACAGGGGGGGTCCTGATATATATGAAATCAATTATATATGAACAATATAGGAATGCCCCAAAATCTCTCATTGCACCTTTAAAGGGACATAAGGAGATTTTCTGAGGATACAAATTTCTCCTAAATTTGCAATTGATTGTTTGAAGAACACTACAGAGAACATTTCACAACATTTATTAGACAAAAGAAGGTTTCTAAAAGAAACCAACAATGACGTTTTTACTTATTCGCTTTCCTCTTGGGAATATAGGACAGGGGCATGCATGATGCTCTAGTTATATAAAGACCAGCATTTGGCTTATTCCACTTTAGCTAAAACTCACTGAAAATAAGCATTCTAAATATGAAAAAACCTGGTTTCAAAATACTCTTCTGGAAATATCCTTGTGTCTCTTAAAAATGTCCATTCTAATTTAGGGCCGTATGTGAGACAAATAGTTGCCCGGGGGCCTTTAAGGGCCATTCTTCGGTCCGGTGTTGACCCAAAAAGGGAATTTTGATTTTCAACCCAATATAGAGTAAATATGCAACATACCACCAACAATTGCAACAGAAGGTTTTTTTGGCATTTTCCTGGTAGATTAAGGTCAGCTTAACAATATATTCAAAAGTTGCACAGAAATCGAAGTCCCAGAAAGTGTTCAAAAACTATTACAAAATAAAATTGCCTCCATCCCGCCATTTTGTAAAATATAAATCCTCACATCTCTGTCAATAAATGAGCTAAAGGGCAAACAAGATGTCATTTCCTTCTAATAATTCTAGCATAACAATCCATTGAAAAGGGTTGTATTAAGTTGAGATATCATCTGACCTCTAAATCCAATATGGCCGCCATCCGCCATGTTGGAACATACAATTTCTGTATTATGGTCCGGAGGCCAAAACGACAAACAAGATGTCATTTCTACTAATTCTAGCATACCAAGGTCCATTAAATGAGTTTTATAGTTGAGATATCTCTTGACCCCGTCTAAATCCATATGGCTGCCAACCGCCATGTTGGAACGTACAAAATTCTTGTATCTCTGGTATCGGATGGGCAAAACGACAACAAATGTCATTTCCTATTAATTCTAGCATAACAAATCTATTAAAATGGGGTTTAGGAAGTTGGGATTACCATCTTGACCTCTAAATCCCATCTGGCCTACATCTACCATGTTTAAAAGTACAAATTATTTTATCTCTGGTACCATGGGCCAAAATGACAAATATAGTTTTATTTTTTATTAATTGTAGTAGCATAACAAATACATTAAGATGGTTGTTGTGAAGTTTTGAGAGCACCTTGACTTCTTCAAAATGGCCACTGTCCGCCATTTAAAAAAGTGAAAACATAATCCTCCTGTTAAGCATCAACCAGATTACAATGCAAATGAGGTGTATTTTTCTCTCGGCCGATTACAAAATTTAAATTTGCCATTATGTTGTTACAAAGTACAATTTCACATTCACCTCATCACCAAAAATGGCCGAAGCCCTTGTTGTTTGCAGTGGTAATTAATCGACGACCTAGAACTATTACAATTTAGTCTTCAAGTTCATCATCACCTGAGACCGGTTCCTTGGTCCGATTTTTTCGTGTGAATGTCCACAAGCTGTGGGTGCAAATTTTTTTGGAAAGGTATCTGTTGTGTAATGATTTCCAAAGGCTCTGACTGCTGATCATTGAACAGGAACACCACTGAGTTGCAGCCTTCATCTTTCATAGATTCAGACTATATTGGTAGTAAAAATACTCGTAACACAGGGTTACCATGGCATGCATGACTTTGAGGAAAACAGATTTCTTTCTTGCCAGCCCCAAATATTCTTGAAGTAGTCTCATTGGCGTTAGATACAGATAGAAGCAAATGCATCACTTATAATCGCTTCAAGAAGCTTAATATCATACACATATGTTTCTCTCTTTGTGTCTGTCAGACCAAAGTAAGGTCATAAAAAAAAACACCCTCTTCCTGCCATATTGGAGAAGTAGTCGATCAACAGATCTTTGTCCTTTCTCCAATTTGGATTGTTTACCCTACATTATGCCATGGTGAATTTTTTTTTGCATTTTATATGTCTACCTTTTAGGCGATCCTAGTCCTCGCGACGTTCATGTGTGCTGTCTTTTGTGTTTGGTTCACCAGTTTACCACAAGACAAGGCAATGCTTTGCCATAGTGGTCAACTGTGAAAATGCATAATAATCAATCATCAGTATTGCAACTATACGATCAGTGTTTCCCCTTTCATTTCAAGCGCTGTAAAAGAGAACCTCCAACAACACCTAGTTATCATTCTTGGCAATGTCTCATGGGCAGCAGCCTCTGACGAGGACACATGTTCTTAAAGGCCATCAGAAAGTTGTGCTTTAAAACATGCTTGGCCTAAAAAAACGGATTGCGGAATGGTGAAAGTTCATGCAACGTCAACCCTTTCTAATGACAGTTCCTCGCAGATGTGATAACCAAACGGACTATCTTTGAAATAACAGCTTGTCATACATTACCATTGGACAGTCCAATCAGATGCAAGAGTCTTGACTTAAGCTTGGGCCATTGTGCTATTATGATAAAAGTCATTTTGTCCTTCCATTCTTTAACTGTATCCTTTGCCTCTTTGAACAGATCTTGTACATGACATCCTCCCCAGCATGTATGCCTGTGAAATTTTTCTTAAGGCCTTTACTCATGTAAGAGAATGCTATTCAAACTGGCTGCAAGACTTCTCAAACCCCACCGCAACAGTGAGCTGGCTCTACCACGCGTCTACACATATTTGCTGCTGCCACCGCAAGAAGAGAACTATTGATGCTGGTGCCGAATGCAACAAAGATACTGCAACGTAATCTATGCAGAAGGAGATGCGGATGTTGATATATAGCAAGATGGCAGTCGCCATGGCATAATTTAGGTAAAATCCATGTAATTGGGGAATACACGATCTATTAAGACTTCTCCATTAATGCATATGAGGGCTGTAATGACCTTACTTTTGGTCTGACAGGACCATGGGAAAATATGTGGTATAACATAAACTTTTGAGTGTTATTCAGTGATAACATTCGCATCTAATCTGCTGTTTGCCCACGCATTTAAGGTTGCGATACTTCCTTCAGGAATATTTGTGGCTGGCAAGAGATCCGTCATGGCGACCCTGTGTTATTAACTTGTTTCCTCTGGAGTATTTTTGTACTCCCAAATGGATTCTGAATCGATAGAGAGTGAAAGCTGCCAATGCCAATGGTGTCCTGTTCAATGGTCAGAAATCGGAGTCTTTTTTGTTAAAGGCAATACCAGGGCATTTAACAAAACCGCAGAAACTAACGTCTGGTAGAAACCACTAATTAAACCCTCCTTTTTCAAAACCCACCTGCCAGATGATTAGTAAGGGCAGGAATGCGCTCAAAAAGGGCATACCAGATGTGGGCGGTTGAGGGAATAAAATGATCTCTGATGGCTGACCCTGTTAGATCTTGGGGTCTCACTGCAAGGTCATGAGATCGTACTGACCGCTGAAGATGAGAGTCCTATACTCGAGTTTGAGGCATCAGTTGGCAAAGTAGTTCAGAGCCTCCAGATAGAAATGCGTGAAAGAGTGTAGTTTGGCTCCAAATGCTCTTCGGTGTTATAAAACCCTGAAAGATTTCCACCAAAAACCTCCCCTGCATAACTCCTAACTCCTCTGTAGGAGACATATTACAGCTCCTCAATGGATGTGCACGACTGATGGTCAAATCAACTGACTGGGACTGATGTACAAAGGGAAATGAATTTCTCCCTCATGAACAAGTCCCTGCCAGAGTTTCCACGGAAATGACCAATTCATGGTTCGTCAGGATGCATCACATGAATGAACCTGTAGAAAGACTGGAATGCACCACACACAGATTGTGGACCTTCATGTCAAAACAGAACCAAGATCCAGTCCTCAATGATTATTAACCTTAAGACTAAATAGTACTAGTGTGGTCGATCTCGTCGGTTGCCAACAAGTGTCTTTGGCACATGTTTGGTTGATGTGATACTGTGAAACTACTTTCTGCTGTACTTGAAGGAAGAATTTACACATTATAGCTGTAACCATAATTGAAAATGAAGATAGATTTATAGCTGAATAAAAAATCAACATGGCACAATTTGAACAAATAGCCCACTAAATCTCATGTTTTTTAATTCGAATAGATTTGTAATGCCGGATTTAATAGAAAATGACACCTAATTCATTGTAATCTGGTCGATGCTAATAGTAGGATTTACCTTTCCTTATTTTTCAATGGTGGACAGTGGCCATTTTTGAAGGTGTCAAAGATGCTCTTTCTTAAACTTTAAAACACCAGCTTAATGCTAGTTCTTATTCTCACTCAAAATAACACCTTATTCGCCTTTTTTGACCAGCTGGTGTCATAGATAAATAATTCATACTTTTCAACATGGCCGGATGGCAGCCATATTGGATTTAGGGCCAGATGATATCTCAACTTAAATAAAAACTCATTTTCATGGATTTGTTATGCTAGATTTAGTAGGAAGTTTCCTTGTTTGTCATTTTGGCCAATCCGGCACCAGAGATACAATAATTTGTACTTTTCAACATGGCGGATGCGGCCATAGATTGGATTTTGAGGGTAAGATGATCTCTCCCAACTTCATAAAACCCCTTTTTGATTTGGTTATGCTAGAATTAAGTAGGAAAATGACATCCTTGTTTTCCCTTTTAGCTCATTTTATATTGCAGAGCTGAGGATTTATGTTTTTCAAATGGCGGATGGCGCCATTTTTGTTTATGTCATAGTTTTTTGAACGCTTTTTCTGTACTTCGATTTTTGCGCAACTTTTGATATATTATTAAACTGCCCTTATACTTAACCAGAAAATCCAAACCCTTCCTGTTGCATTTTGTTTTGGGTTGGTGTGGGTACATGTTCTATTTTGAGCCTACTACAATGCTGTTTTGCCAATATAACCATCTGTTATTACTTTTTTGTCCAAATAAAAACCTTAGACCAAACCTAACCAGAAATAATGTTTCCCCACTTTTCGCCATATGAAAATTATTTTGTCTGAGGGGGGCAAATAAGTTCGGTCACGTTTGTGACCTCAGACAAAAAGGGGTTTTTTAAATTCAAACTTCAACTGTAAAATTCTGTGAATATAGAAGTCCTCACATGCTTATAAATTTATTTCAGAAAGACATTGGAATGTTTTGTCAATACAACAATGTTGGTAATTAAAATAACACGCAAACTTTACTTGGTAATTAACAATTATATCACTAAGTACGGTCACGGGTGTGACATTGGTGGTTACATCCTTGACTTTCACACAAAATTGATAACCATTGTTTAATAGTGCACCAAATGAAGTGTTAATACAAGATTGTGGTCTTTTCCATATTCTCAACCATTTCAAACACTTTCATTACAATGCCATCATTAATAACTTGCAAGAGCAATGCTACTCCTAGTATGCAGATTCCTGTGTTGAATAGTGCCAGTCTGCTAAATTTGGCAACTCACCCCAACTTAAAAGAACAGCATGGAAATCCCCACAAGTTGTAAAACCAGTCTTAATTAAAAATTAATTGTTGTTTCCTTGTTGAATTGATCATATCCATTCTAACAACACTGATAATAGAAGTTAACACTTCTACCTTCTTCAATACGACAAGAATTTATGTCCTTCAATACTAAAATGGTGAGTGGTCGTCACTTGGTGAACCGTAATTAGCACATCAATGACCTTTGAAAGAGGAAAGACCTAAACCATTTCTTTTGTATAACAGAAGGGACATATAAACTGGTTTTGACATGAAATAATGAAACTACTGAGACAGTGGTTGTCTCATACTAAAAACTTCTTTGTATTTTTGGTCATGTGTGTGGACATAACCAAATTCACTTAAAAATTCTCTTTATTACTTGTCATTTCCTATAAATTTGTATTGTTTCAACATAATTTTTAAGATTGAAGTCCCATGCCCTACTTTAGAGGCAGTATTTTCAAAACAAAAAGGAAAAGCTATTTAATATCAAACGAAAGAGGCAAAATGGTGTACTAATCTCACTCTTTTCTCCCAAAATCATGAAGACGTTCATTTATGCAATGAAGGGTGTTTTGAGTTGACATATTGTTTGAAAATTCATGGCAGGATACTTGGAAAGGATGAATTAACGGTGATAATGTAAGAAATTTGCACTACCATTAACTTCATTTTTTCAAAAAGGTTTACTTTTTTGAAGAATGGCCTTTTAGTGTTATTTTCTATTTTCTATTGGATTCCAATGTACATTAGCCACTTATATGGCATCAATTTTTCTGAGCATTTGTTATAATCATTTTATGCAAATGAATATGCATCCTTAAAAAAAAAATCATAGAAAATGCTTGAAAGTACCATGAAGGTATATATGAAGAGTGGGATATATTTTTGACCATTTTGAAACTTAATCTTGAATTTCATTCTTGATGCGTCTTCAATTCAAGGTGGCGGACCAAAACGGACACCTTTATAGAAAAACATTAACATTAACCATATATTCTCAAAAAAGAGAACCCTCAAAGCACCCTTTAATTTCACGAAAGAGAAAAAAAGTAACAAAACAATTAACACACATTAAAAGTGCATTTTATTAGGTTTTCGACCTGAAACATTTCCAAGATACCATTAACAAAGTCCGGCCATTGAAAACTGTGCACCCTTTTTCATTTAGCCATGAACTGTTCCTGTTTTGTTATCTTTAGACAATCACATTCTCCATGCAGCATGTTTCGTTCTTGCGACAAATGTCAGTTCAGATATTGAAAGGTTAGTTTCAATTAATTAGAAATTCCAAAGATCTTGCCTCATTCGTTCTGTACTGCACTTACTCTGCTCTCCCTTGGCTGTCTCTAAACAGGGAGTTTCAAACCTGACCCAATCGACACTTTATTGACACATTTATGATTCGGAAACCTTAACGGAATACACCTGTGCTTTATTCGGTGAAGGGTTCCGAATTCTTAAGTGTGTCAGAAAAAACAAGTGTGTCAGATGGGTCAGCTTACGGACACTCACCCTCTAAAACATAGGGCGAAGCCTAGCGGAGTCAAATCTGGGGAACTCGGTGCACTCGACGGCATTCATAGAAGGAGAATCGTTTGAAAGGAAAAGATCACAAGTTGCATCCTTAGCAGGCGCGTAGCCAGTCCGGTGGTTCCAAGGGGCATGTCCCCGTAGGTTCAACGATTTCCTGATCACAAGCAACAATTTCCCAGTCGCAGGGCAAAAGAATCCCGAAAAAGGGCTGGTTTTACATAAATCCTTTGATTTAATTTCCCGATTTTTCCCTTCCCCGTAAATTTTTTCTCAGAGGTGGCACTTTGCCCATCCCCTCTGCCCCCCATGCTATGCCACTGATCCTTCTAGAGCAATAAATATGCACGCAAGATAGGCACACAATATACTATGCTCAACCAATGGTTCAGATGATATATCTGAAGATCACGAAATGCCCCTAAGATTTTTTAAAACCTTCAAATTACCACGTCTGTATTAATTTAGTTAAGTATCATCCAGAAGTTATTTTACAAATATAAAATATGAGACGTTTGTTAAAGGGGCATTTCGTGAACCACAGCCCCCCCCCCCACTTGCTAAATAGTTGAGATTTTCATATCATCTGAACCGTTAGCCTTAGTAACCCACATGTGCCCATGTTACGTGCAAATTCAGTCGCATCTTAAGAAATTTGCAATTTTGTATTTACGGACAGAATTTACAGCACAGTAGCCTATAGGAACCGTGGGAACCAAGTAATTGCTCATAACACAAACTGCAAGATTGGGATCAGCTCAAATTTTGAAAATATGCTTTTCTCAAGGATATCTAGTGATCAATGAATAAAACGGAGTGCTGAAATCAATCACGAATGCACTTTCTATCTAAATATTTAGATATTTTTTATTTATCAGGTCTTATAGATTCCAAGATTGTGGTCAATTCATAATCAATAACATGTATATGGCAATTTTTGGTAGGTTTTAAGAACTTAAAGTGCATGTTCCGCTCTCTTTTGGGACCCCTGATTTACCCGCGTAGTATCGATTTGATATCAGATGAAAGGCCATATTTTTCTAATTGTCGTCCAGAAAGTTGAGGCCCCAATCATTCATTCCCAGTTAATAACAAAAACCGCCGTTTTTGTGGGTAACCATCAATATTAGCAGAGTATGAATAGGGCTTTGCAAACATGCATTATTCATCTACCATCAAACCGCAAGCTTGTTTCCCACGGATTTCAAGAAATCCGGGTTATGTCACCCTTACCGGGTGTCAATCCCCTCTAAAGCACCCGCGAGTTTTTTACTAACTTGCACCTTTGTTTATTTTTGCACCACTGGCCATCACCGACGCTTCTGCACGTCACACAGCACGTATAGGCAAAATAGCATCCCAGTTTATCTGCACCGCAGATGCGAGAGGGATTACAGCACCAAGTACTTGATGGGGGTATGTGTTCAAGGCCTGCTCTCATATCAAGTAGAAAACACATATAACATAAATCGGACAAGCACCTTTTAACAGAGGCATATTACTGATTTACCATTAGTTTTTCATTACAAGACTTTTATTACTGATTGTGTTATTATACTGCCATGAGAGGCTCTGGTTAAAACTATGAGCCCAAGGTGACATCAAGTAGGCTGCCCCCTCAGGAAAATAGGTGGTCTACTTGATGTCACCAAGGTACCATAGTTTTAAGCCAGAGGCTTGAATAAAGGCAGTATATTTGCTTTATATACTTCATAAATTTCCATAATTTTTGTTGTTCAATACTCAATGCAAGGCCAGTTTTGGACAACAGCGAAGTTTAGAATGTCACATACCACTTACGTCCGTAAATAGTACCTCTCTACGTTTCACGCATGCGCAATATCACAAGCCAGGTACTACTTACAGGTTGGAGGTACTATTTATGGATGTAAATAGTACCTTGTACACATCTTCATCAAAATAGTTACAACTATTTCAAATCATGTGAGAGACGTTTAACCAATTAACCGGCTCAAATTTATTAATGAAGTATATAAAGAATGATAAAAGCTAAACGGTTGATTTGAATGAGTCTTGGTGTATTTCAATTTTGAATCATCAAATCCGATGGGAATACAAATGGCCCTGACTTTTCCAATGACAAAATATTTCTAAAATTTGTTTACCAAATTCTAAATTATAATTTTAAAGGGCCATGGTCCGATCGCTAATAGCCTTGTCCCCAGAACCCCAGATTTTACCAGTAATAGTCAAAATTATGGTATCTGAAGAAAGCTATTATTTTTCTCATTTACCCTGTGAAATCTTAGGGCTAAAGGATGTTTGGTTTGGATGTCATGAGCAAAAATGTGCCCCATTTTGGTTGAGCAATATTAATTTTACAAAGTACTATGGGGATTACAAACAAAATAACGTTTTTAGTGCTCCTATCGAAACGGGTTGAAATATCAGCGTGAAACTTTACAGATGGTGTTTTGGGGTGAAGGCCATTCTATCGAGATCAAAACTGTATATATACTTAAATCGGGTCATTCCCCTTTAAAATTGATAGATCTAATGCAAATTTAATCCAGAATTATGTTGGCTGAGCAAGTAGTCCACCACATAAACATCTTTAACAGTAGCACCAGGAATAAAGAGTAAATGGAAGAGACAGTGATTCAGCAAGGTGGCGATACCCCTTAATGCCGCCATTGAAAGCATCCCATTTTTTCCAAACTAATTTTGAACAATTGAGTTCACCCTTTTGGACTTAAAGGGGGATGGCCCTTTTTTTTTTTAAATAAAGTTTTCATCTGATAAAAATGGCCTTTCACCCCCAAAACCCTATCTGTAAAGTTTTGCACCGATATTTCAACCCGTTTTGATGTGAGGCTAAAAACGTGAATTTTGTATCCCATAGAGTAACTGTGATAAATTAATATTTTGGTCGAACCAAAATATTTCGCTCATATTCCAAACCAAACATCCTTTAGCCCAGAGATTTCACATGGTAATGAAAAAAATTGTAGCTTTCCTTCTGATACCAAAATGTTTTACCACTTCCGGTAAAATCTGGGGTCCTGTGGCAAGGTTATTAGCGATCGGGCCATGGTACCTTTAATCTGACATAACAGGTCACATAACAGCCGCTTCGGAACCCTTTCTACTCATGACCGTGGGCCATCGGAGCTGGAGCTGCCAAGGTTTGGACCCTAAAGAAAATGTGTGGCAATATAATCGAGCACTAAGATATATTAATGCATAGTCAGAGTATGCAGTCTTTAGTAAAGGCATATGAATAATTCATATTCTTAGTGCTCGACTGTTTCAAAGAATATGAAAAAAAACAATCCAATGGAAAGATATTGAATTAAACGACAATAGCAAATTATTGTTTATGATTCAATGGGTTGGATTGGCACTTTGTTTGTACAATTTAAATTTTTTACACAGACTACCTATTTTATTATAGTCAAAATAAACATTTCACTTTCACAAAAAAAAACCTTCAACTCTAACACCATCAATAATTCAACTGTTTATTATATATTCAAACTGAATGACAATTACATATACATTGAATGAATTTCATACATCAATTCAAAATACAACTATTTGACGAAAGTTCTTAAAGACATTATCATTGATTTATCCGAATAGTTTAGATATTAGATATGCAGGGTTAGCTTAAAAGTGATGGATAAGCCTGTAGAGTTACTTTTTTCCCAACTGAAGATTGACAGAAAATACAATTGCCATTCAATTACATGTTGTAGTAATGTCCATACGGACAGCAATAATAAATTATTTGTTTTGTCCTTATTAGTTGCTTCTGGTCTTATCATTTGCCCGGGTATGTGGATCAATGTCACTTTTACATAAATTCAAAAATCTGATTTACTTTTTTATTTTCTGATATAGCAATCACTGATAGTGCCTTTATTCAAATTTCAAAAATACCGGCTTAATGCACAGGTCCCGGTGAACCCAACTAGCCATCTTTCAATTGTTACCATGAAAGTCGGTTGACTTGTTTTATTTCCACAAACTTTAGTGGAGCAATGGGTTGAACGGCTGAAAAAAAATGCATAATTTCGCAGCAGATAGTCACATTCCCCATGATTTCCCAACCATTTTTTTATGTAAGTCTTTTTGTGAAAAGTCAAAATTTTCCCTCCAAATGGGTCAAATTTCCCGAAGGAGCTTCCTAGATACCCCACTTTTTCCCACCATGGTTTTAAACACAACCAAAAAAATATTTTGGATTTTTTTTTCAGGAGTCTCGTGTTAAATCTAACCACACAGATTGCGAGTTCAACTTTCCACCAACAGCTTTTCATTACCATGGATGCCATTTTTAACTTCCTGAGGTCTACAACCTTTCTTACACAGCACAATACCCTTAATTATACAAATATTGACTGCTATAGGGGCATGGTTGAAACTATAGCCCAAGGTGATCTCGAACCCATACTATGCCCCGAGGCGGAGCCGAGGGGCATAGTATGGCTTTTGCGAGATTCACCGAGGGCCTATAGTTTCAACCATGCTCCGAATAAAAAGCAGTCAATATTTGTTTTTATATACCTAATATATAATTTTTGGTCATAACACAGCCTATATCATGTGTTGCTCATGAGCTGTAGGCCATGTTGTCATGGGCGTGCATGCATGGTTTAACAATTTTGTGTAACTTAGCCTCCAAACTTTCAGAATTAGCATCAACCTTCTTGTGGTTGAGGAAGTTATGTTGTAGCCAAAACGCGGATCGCCGTGAAATCGACTTATTGCCATTTTTTTTTGTCGGCAAGATGTGTACAATTTTCCTTGCCGCTCCGATGCTGAATTCACAGCAACTTTACAATCAACACATCACATCACCAACACCGCCGCTTCACGCATTTCCCTAACACGAGATGAAAACACCACACATCCACGACTAAATAATGCTAATTCCCACTTATATTTCTTTTACAATCACCTATAACACAATTTGTCTCTTGATTTATGCAGAAAACTTTGGATCTAGGTGCTTATCACGGTCGAAAATGGTTTGCCAGCGACCCGTCAACCCTTAGGTTCCGAGCAGCGCAGCCCATTTATAATAAAATTTCCAAAAATCAAAGCCGACGCCGGCCGATGGCGCTATGACAGATCGTTGTCAAACAACATCAAAGGGTAATAGGTTTAAGTACGAGCATAACAAACAACCTCAAAGCATTAATAGGCCTACTGAATGCTGCGATTCAGCCATTCGACTGCTCTTGTTTGTTATCCCCGGTTTGTATCAGGCTTTACACTACAGCACAGACTCCCCACCTACGTCATCTCTACACCAGCTTCAATTGTACACTCATATACGGATGGATATTATCCGTACAGCAGTCTCTATGTTGGTAAGAGGTGTCCAGGTATAGGTCATGAATGAGATTCCCGCTCTCCCAGGGACTAGTTCATTTGTGGTTCAATTCTGAAGCTAGTTGAATTAATGCCTCCCCTTTTAACCAATCAGATGACCGGTATCGTTATATAGATGTCATAAACCAGGATATAACCTTTTGAGTAAACCAATCAAAATAGTGCACAGGGTCCAAGAATTTGTTAGATTAAGTTCTGGTTTCTGTTCCTGGTAAGTAAATTCCCAAGGGAAACTCGGCAGTTTAGCCATTGAGGCACACAGTCGCCAAGCTGGTATGACCCAATTACATTTAAGAAACATTTTGCGTCTGGAAAGTCAATCATAGTGGTTGATTTCGTAGACGGCAGAATTTACTCTAAGGCCTTGTATTAAAGTGGTACGCAACGCGCGAGCGGCGTTCGAACCTGCGACCCTAAGATCACGAGTCCGTCCTTTGACCATTGCTCCACACGACCCATAAGTTGATTTAGTATTGCCCGACAGCAGCTTAACCAGCCAGGACCCTTTCCCCACCCCAAATTAACTGACCTTTTGTACATTGTCTATGACAGCGTTCAAGCTTTGACTTACGTTTGGTGGACAGAATGGTGGAACTTAAAGGGAAGGTCCTTTATTTTTTCACCCCCTTCCGAAATGTAAGTGGTAGGGGTAACATTACTATAGTTTTTTTCAGTAAATTCAACTTAGTCAAGTTTGATATCACTATTTAGCTATTGAAACTCTGAACAAAATACAATAAGGCATTCACCATAGTCTTCATAACATTGAGTTGTCTTTTCAATCACAAAATTGGGCGAAGAATGTGCATTTATTCCCCAAAACCCCCCCCCCCCCCCCCCCCCCCCCCCCCCCCCCCCCCCCCCCCCCCCCCTCCCCCCCACCACCCCGCCCCCCTCATTTGTCCCCCTGACCCGCCGACTTTCTAACCTGTCAAAATAAAGAAATAGATTGATCACATTTACTGATTTGAATATTACGAATGTACCCCCTGTAACATGATTAGCATAAGAAATTAGTCACTACTAGGTAATTTTCATGGTTCATACACTTCACAGGAAATTAAGCAAGTCAAAAATCTTGTTCACCCGAAAACGGCCATTTTGCTAAAATTGGCCAACAAACATGAATTTTTTCTCAAAATCGTGAAAAATATGGGGTTTTTAAGTGCCAAAAATCTGAGAAATATGACATTTCACCCTTAGAACATTTAAGTAATCAAAAGGGAAAAAATTTTTGACTGTTTTCAACCCTAACTTTTTTTTCCACACCCCCTTGTCTCCCCCCCGCTAAACGTAGTCAAAGCGTGAACACGGTCACAGGTAGAGACCCCACATTCACGCCCTCATAAAATGCATCGTCACCCCTACTACCCTCCCACCCCCCAATGTCAAAGGTCTGTTACATCACTGTTCCCCGAATGTCCCCCATTTTATGTTAATGGCAAACTACATCGGTTTAACTCAATCTAACCAACCTCGCTTTCGCTTCAGGGGCTGATTTGGCCATCAAAGTACCACTTTATGTCTACATGCAATACAACCTTTTATCATAGGTTAAAGCAATATGACCACATTTTTGAGAGCGCCCCCCAATTTTCAAAATTTGATATTTTTGCACATCTATGTTTTGCAATTGCCTATAAAGCGACACCTGCGAACGATAATGCTCAAAAAGGCGTATTACATAAAATGAGCGATTTTTTGTAATTAGAAAATTGGGATCCTAATTGTACGTACGGCATAGGTTGAAATGCTAAGTTTTGTCCGTCCATGCTTGAAATAGTGCCACCTAAGAAAATGACCTCTAACTTAAACTTGCCTGAACCAATAGATAGCGTAATACGTTCATGGTGCTATTTCCTGGCATTTCATATTGGAAGTCCTTTTTTTCTTTTTATTTTTTTTTTTCCAGCAGCCGTTGAATTCTAGTTACAAAATTCCTTCGTTGCAACACAGATATTGTAGAGCGTAACCATTCACAGGTATAGTTTACTAACCAATGCAACCATTAAAAAATCTCAATTTTTTTTGAAAAATTGGGGGTGCTCTTCACAAAATGTGCTCAATTTGCTTTAATGGTTCACATCATGAACTGATAATCTTCGGAATGGCAAGCAATTGCAGGTAGAGGCCATGCAAAATGTTGGCCTCAATCCACTCCAAATAACAAATCCTCATAAGTGACCCGATAAAATATCATTATACACATCTAATATCTTATTCTCTTACAGTTAAATGGCCGTGTTCCGATCGTCGTTGGGACCCCCCGATTTACCCGAAGTATCTCGTTTTGATATCATATGAAAGCGTATTTTTCTATTGTGCGTCCGAAATTTGACCTCTAATCCATTTCATGCCCAGATATAAACAAAAATCGCCGTTTTAGTGTTAACCACTTTTATTAGCACAGTATTGAATAGTGCTTTGCAACTGCATTATTGCGTCTACCATCAAAACCGCAAGTTTGTTTCCCACGGACTGATGGGGTATGTGCAGTGCCAGACTCTCATTTATCAAGTAGAGAACACAATTAACAAAAATCGGACAACAACCACCTTTAATATTGAAGAAGACCCAATTTGGCATTATTTACAAATTATTTCTTAGAAGCTGAGCAATTAAAATTCAAAGCATTTAACATGCATTAAATTGGCCATAAATATCTAAAATATATACAGAACTGTTTAAGGCCAAGAGAAAAATACATGTGCTGTCTTGTTTCAAAGCGGAGGTATTCAGTAGAAAAATATGTGCATTGAGTGTTGTTGACAATATTCCTTTCACTATCCTTTTTGATATGGAACAAATTTAAATCAAAGTGGTCTTTAATTCCTGTTTCATGGCGGCTCATATTAGAGAAATACTATTGTGCATAATTAATGCCGTCATTTCCCCAAAAATCTATAGTACTAAAAAAAACCACTTTGTGGTTGGTGTTGTTTGTTTGTTGTTGTCCGGCTATGCGTTTCGCCGTCCTTAACCATAGGGTATGAATTTTGGTATATGGTGGTGGGTTCGCTGTACGAGTTTAGTGGTCATGTTTCGAGAGGTCATTGGGGGGTCAAAGTTCACAAGGGGTCATTATCGGTGGTAACTTGGGCGTGCTTGACGTATGGATATGAGTTTTGGTGTGGTGGTGGAGTTTGACGTACAAGTTGAGTGGTCACGTTTTCGGGGCATTTGGGGGGGCAAAGGTCATCCAGGGGGTTTTAATCAGGTAACTCGCAGTTGACTTGACGTATGGAATGAGTTTTGGTATGGTGTAGACGTTTTGCCGTACGAGTTTAGTGGTTCACGTTTTTCGAGGGGTCATTTGGGGGGGTCAAAGGTCATCCAGGGGTCATTATAGGGTAACTTCGCCGTGGGTGCTTGACCTATGGATGTGAGTTTTGGTACGTGGTAGGTAGAGTTTCGCCGTACGAGTTTAGTGGTCACGTTTCGCGGGGTCATTGGGGGGTCAAAGGTCATCCAGGGGTCATTATTGGTAACTTGGCCGTGCTTTGACGTATGGATGTGAGTGTTGGTATGGTGGTAGAGGTTTAAACCAATACAAGTTAGTGGTCATGGTTTTCGAGGGTCCCATTTTGGGGTCAAAGGTCATCAGGGTCCATTATCAGCGTACTAGCCAATTTTTGGGATGGGGGTAGAGCTTTGCCGTCCGAGGTTTGTAGCACGTTTGATGGGTCATTTCGGGGTCAAAGGTCATCCAGGGGTCATTTTAATTGGGTAACTTGGCCATGCTTATGACTGACTTAAGTGCTCGCGCGGTGCTAATAGGTCGAATAGTCCCTCTGGAAAACATTCCAGATTATCCTGATCTAGCGGGTATACTCATCTAGCGGGGGCTCCGCGCGCAGCGCGGGCTCCAGCTAGTTTAAAATCTGAATCTTTAGACATAACAGTCTGACTCAGAGATTTCAAAAATTAATTTTTGTGTAATAATGAAAAATAGTCAACTGAACTAAAGATAGTAACCTAAAATGGCACAATTCGAAAATTTGAGAATTTTTTCGTTTGATTTGCAGTAAGAGTAAGTAACATTGTGTAGATTAGTCACATAGGAAAACTGTGTAAACAAAATTTCCGGATCAAGAAATTTATAACAAAGTTTGTGATTTTCTATATGAAGAAATTCGATTTAAGCATTAGCAATTCACACAGTGATTAGTAGTATAGGACAAGCATTATGTAAATGCAAAAAAACAATTTTTGGGAAATTGAGGGCGCCCTCAAAGAAAGAAATCTCGAGTCAGCCTTTAATATTACAAGTTGTGTGAGTGTGGGTTGTGTTGATCTGTTGTGCATGATTGATCTACAATCGTAACCATGATTGATCAGAGACCTGGGTCCCATGAATTATATCATAATTAACAAATACGTTAGTCAACAATTGTTGATAGTGGAGTTAGACTTTAACGACATGTGGCACAAAAAATACGCAAACAACACCTGGTGAACTATTTTCATTTTCAAAAACATGAGTTACCTGTGATTACAACTTGAGGACTACTTTCTTTTGACCTAACCAAAATGCTGTTGTAGGTAAAATACTGGAAGACTAATTTAGAGCCATAAAATTGGTTGAACCTATTCACAATAACTCTTGTGGACAATTGTAATGAAATTGGAACAAAGCAGTACAAACATACAATGGAAAAAAACAGGAGTTGTCACAAGGTGTACCAAGTCATGGCATCTAGTACATCTACACCTAAAATTGTTCAAGACTGCGTATTCTGTAAGGGAGTCTAGCTTTAGTCCTGGTTTAAAACCAGGGGTAGTCTATATGAGTGGACCTTTTTCCTTCCAACATATCTAAAAATGTGTGTAAGGGGTGAGAAAATTCCTCATGGATGGGCCCATTTGGCCAGTTTTGATTTTCCCATGGTACATTTAAACTTCCACAGTGTTTGCAAGGAAAAAAAGTCCACCCATGTAGGACTAACTATGGTTTTAAACCCAAGGCTAAAAAAGTTAAGACTCCCTTAGAATACCAACCCAAGAGTATAGTAATAAGTAATAATTATGGGCATAATTACAAAATACCCTTTGCGATACTTTTATATGTGTTGCATTCCAAATTGTCATCTCTTAAAATTCAACAAAATTACATAATGATTGGGCAGATAACCCAAGACATTTCAAACTGTTGGGTCTAAAAATAATGCACTTGTCAATTTCACCCCCGGCCCTGGGGGTCCGGGACATAGCGGGGTATATGTCGGGACATAGCCGGGCAGGTAAAAAAAGGTATTGCCCCGAAGCCGGATGTTAGGCAGGGACTGGGCGGGAAGTACGTTAGCGTGTCCCCGCCCTGCCGGGTCAATCTTGATGATAGTGGGACTAAGCGGGAGGTACAAAAAATTCTCCGATGTGTGTTCAGAATTGTCAGAAAGATGCAAACGGTCCTCCCGAACACAGGGGGCAGTAGTCAATACAATGCACTGGAGTCAAAAATGGGGTTTTGGGGGGGGGGGGGGGGGGGATTTTGGGGGGGGGTTCTGGGGGGGGGGGAGGTCTCTTCCTTCCTTGGGAAGGGGGGGGTGGGGGGAGGGGGGGGGGGGCTGATGCAGACTACAAATATCTGTTTTATGCACGTTTTTTGCTTTGTTTATTGCGGCATATATGCAATCATGCATTCCAACAAAGATGGGAGTGCATCCCCCTGGGCAGAGTCGCAATATATGTACCCACAACTTGAAGAGTACGGCATGTCATATATTCAAGTTTATTTTAGCAAGTCATATTAAGAGTAGGCGACAAAACGGACAATGACATGAATGATCTTGTTGTTTGAAATTGACAGTGCATAAAACCATTAAAATTTACCCCAATCTTTCCCCTTTTACCAAGTTTGCATTCAATTCATTCCAAAATGTCATCTGCTGAGGTGTTTTCGCTTCACAAATTCTGAAGTTAAAACATTGGCATATTATCAATTAAGCACCTATGTTGACGGAGAAAAAATACACATTGCAAAAAATCCTGAAAATTTGAAAAAAGGGGATTGTCAACCCTCTAGCAGACATGTGTCAATATAAAAACCCGTGGGCAAATATTAATTTCCTGAAATCACGAGCATTTTCTGATCAAATAGCAATTATCAAAAATGACATTCCCTCATATTCTTATTTGCCTATGGAGGACTGATAAGGGTTGTATCTTTTTATAATTTATGAACAAAATATCGCGGTCATCGGACCGATTGTGTCGCCATGACGTCAGTTGTGAAAAAGCCCCATATGACTTGGGACTGACCTTTTACCTCAAACAAATGGTTTGTGTGTAATATCCAAAACCAAGTTTGGTTTCAATTGAACTTCTTTTCAATGGTCTTCCAACTTGACTACTGACCTTTGACCTGGTATGTGACTTTGACCGCAACAAATGAGGGATCCCATGTTGCACCAAAAAGTATATTTGTTTTAATCCATTGAAGTATGGGGATATTAAAAGCAAATGTTAACTTTTTTCACAACTGGACTTACAACAGACCACAGTGGACAAAGTTGATCCCTCGGGTTTTCCTGCCTTAAAAGGCAGTTGAAACAAAAGGGGAAGATTGCGGGGATGCTGGTACGTAGTACAAATATATGATTTTTTATAATGTACAGAAAATATATAGCACCCAATAAAGATGAAACACAATTAGACCGGAAAAAAGTATAAAAATGGGGAGAATCCTTGGAGGATATGAAGAGAACCATGGGCATGCAGTGAGACTGGGGTATAGGTGTTCCAACATCAAAAGATTTTTATGTGCAACCAAATGCAAAAAAAAAGAATTTCAGTAGTTTGGACTCTTTTCCAATGTTTCCTCATGCAAGGGGTAGTGACATGGGAAAGTGTGTAGGTTCTGGAATACTGAATGTTTTTCATTCCAGATTCTCGTACTTGGTGTAATGGACTTGATACTGTCATTTCAACCAGTTTTGCAGAACACAACCTTCACACATGCATCGTAATCTACAACTTGAATGGGTTCCTTTGATGGATGTTTCACATTTATCAATATTTTAAATAAAGTACATTGGAGTCCTCGCATACTAAACGTTCTTTAAAGGTCGGAAAAAAGGTAAGATTTTTTGATAACTTTTGAGCATAAAAACAATTAATTGTGCAACTTGGTTTTTTTCCAAATAAACCCAATTTTTCAAAACTGCTACGTTTTGGTCCGAGATAGAGGTGGTTTATTTATCCGAATTTTACCAAGTGTCTGTATGAAATCTGTATAGGTCATCCCTTGGGGACATCAAAACACAAAGTCTTAAGCTCAGTGATGGTGGACCGTGCCGTCAGAGGTCAATGACCTATAAATTTGTCGTTCTACCAACGTCATTACTTTTAGCGCTAGAGGTTCACAAACTAAACTCAATTGGGCAAGTTTGGTATCATAGTAAAAAAGCTAACAAAATTATCTATTCAGTGATAGCTCACCCCATTGAATTTCGTGAAAGGTATAAGGTTGGGACTGGGGCCCCCCAAAAAAGATGATTTTTTAAATTTTTTTCCATTTTTAAATCAAATTTGTAAACTATGTTACAAATGACAATGAAGATAGACAATTTCTCCTCAATTAAGTTCCCGAAATTAGCGTCTATATATGTGGTAATAATATACGGAAGATTGACTATTTACTTCATTTATTTTGTGTTACGACTTTAGAAGTATGTTAGCCCTCTGTCTTACTATTTTCGCACTTTATTCCCATTGTGGTGTTTATAGACCACAAAGGGAGTAAACATGATGGGCTTTTTGCTAATTTGGAAATCATATTAAAGCTTATCATTATCTATTCAGCTACAGGGTAAATATTTTATTCAGGAAATTCATTTTTAAAAAAAATAAATGATTTATATTGTAATATGTTTTGTCCACACATTGTTGAAGACACAATTTTCCCTAATTTTCCCCTAATTCCAGATCCTTGGTTAAACTGGGAAAAAGGCAAGAGTACATCCTGTAATGGCAGATCCGTTCCAACAATCTCCACAATGAGGCATCAAGTGTCATGTCAAAAGAAATGTAGATGTATCTAACATGCCAAGAGTGAAACAGTGCATTGCGTGCATTCCTGAAAAACACTGCGAGAAAAATCTAAGGATGTCTTAAACAAAGCTGAGAGAAAATAGTGCTTGAAATCTTTGTCTGTGTTTTTGCCTTTCTAGTTTGATGGTTTGAATAATAATAATATTTAAATGCTTATAACGCACAACAAGTCCACGGAGGTGCTCGGGGCACCGCTTTAGAGGGCCTAGGTGCTACAACACAAAGAATAAATCCAGAACGACAAGGGAAGGCTTTAGTAAAGACGTCTAATTTTAATTTTAGATGAAGGAGGAAACGAGTTCTCGGCGAAAACATGCTTCGACGGGTAGGATCCGGCACCAAATTTAGAATGCACTGCTATCAGGTATTCGAACCCGCGCCGCATTGGTTTAGAAGGGCGAGAGGATGAGCCAAAACCAGCTCGCCCTCCCAACAGGTTATAGTCAGTGGCAATTTCAAAAGGTTGTAGTCAGTGCATTCGACTGCGGGAGGTGGTAAACATGGAATAATACTTACATTTCGTCCTAATTTTTCAGGAATAGTGACCAACTTGGCCTACATTTGGTACCATTAGCACCTATTGAAACAGATTACTATACAGGACGATGGAAATTTTGATGATATGATAATGGGTGCAACTCCTTTGTTTTCTTATTAGAACTTGTATGTCTTTAAGCTTTATCTGTCTTTACCAAAGATGCAGCTTCAAGACAAAACTGAACTATTTGCATTCACAAACGGTGCACAGCAGAAAAACAATGATTACTTGCTCCCATTTAAATGCTGCTATTGTAGACCATCTATTGTTATCTAGAGGTCATACAAATTAGAAGAAGAAACAAGGATATATTGCAAACAAAAAGGACATATTGCAAAAAAATATACCTATATTTGGTAACAATAAAGCTAATGTGATACCAAATTTTCCCCAAATTATTAGTGTTTATTCCCGTTATGGTCTATAAATAACACCATAGAAATAACAGGGGGCTTTTCTTCCGGTCCGCTAAAATGCCAAAACCTTTCCTCAAAAGCTTCCAGGTAGTCGTTATCAGGCGCGGTCCAGGGAGGGGGCGTAGGGGCTCCGCCTCACGGTAGTTCTGCAAAATCTTGCAAAATAACCCATTAGGACAAGTTACAGCCTTTCAGCCCCCCGGTATAATTTTGAACGTTTTTTCCAAATCCTGGATCCGCCCCTCATTTCTCATCCTTTTCCGTCATTTACTCGAAAAATAGAGGGAGCACCTTCACCGGATTAGGATTGCCGTCAAAGTTGAAAGGTGGGTGGGGTGGGGTGTGGCAAGAATATTTTTTGTACCTTTTTGACAAATATATGCAAAGTATCGCTCTAAAACTATTATGCTTATATAAAACCAGTCAACTGCCATCATTTAAGAGCTGAAAACCGCATGAAAATCTTATATTCCTACCTATTTTAGCGTAAAATTGGATTTTTGCCTATTTTCTGTGGGAAAATGCCAATTCTGCCAATTTCGGACTTTATACGTCATTGTGACGCCATCTAGGTATTTTTAGTTACTTATTTTGGTATCAATGGAAAGAAGAGGACCATAGCTATCCACTGGTATCAAAATCATAACCATTGGGTGTTTTTAACAAATTCTCGAAGGGGGTGGTACCCATCCTCTCCTTGTAACGGTTTTATACAAAACACGCTAAAGGCGAGGGATAAAACACATTGGGTGAGCGTGCTTTAATTGTCAAAACTAAAAAAATAGTGAAGTAATAATCAATCCTCCTATATATACACTATATAGATCTCATTTGTGGAAAATATGGAAGAGAATATTGCAATCTTCATTGTACAACTGTACAAATATTGGTAGGAAGTGGATAAAAAAATCGGAAAAAAGTCGTAAAAAATCAACTTTTTTTGGGCAACAGTGCCACTTATCTTTCACGCAATTCAATTGTAAGCTATCACTGATAGATTAAAAAAAAATTTTTTCTTAGCTTTAATATTACCACTTTCCCAAATTGAGTTTAGTTTGTGACCGCTATCGCTAAAGTAACGTTTTTGGTGAAGAACGTGCAAATTTAAAGGTCATTTACCTCTGACTTCACGGTCCACCACTCGCTGAGCTTAAGACTTTGTGGTTTGGATGTCCCAAGAGATGAAACCTATACCTGATTCATACAAGACACTTGGTAACATTCGGATAAATAAAACACCTCTATCTCTGGGACAAATAGGGATCACTTTGTTGTGGTCGCCTGCCTTAAGGCAGAAGACACATACATGTAAGGAGACTTTGTCCACTGATGTCTGTTTGTGGAAAAGGGTTAACATTTGCCTGTAAGGAGTATACACATACGTTGATGGCTTTAACCAAATTTATAGTCACAGGTGCAACATGACATCCCCCGTTTGTTGATGAGTATCAAAGGTCACATAGCAATGTCAAAGGGCATGTGAATGTCAGTTGTAAGATAGACTGAAAATGTAAATTAACCTCATTTGAAGTGAAAGTGGCAAACCATGACGGCAGGCGACACAAGCGGTCCGAGGACTATTATTTGTTCATGTTTAAGTCAATGACCCAGTCAACTTTCTCCCTAATTTGTGATAAGTTGCTTGTTGATTCACTGACTTGATAGCAGAGCCTGGTGAAACAGACTCCTTGAACAATGTATTTGCCAAAGAGAATAGCCACCAGTACGCCATTAATTGTAATCAAAGACATTTTTGAGGTTCTCTCTTCTTGATGAAGTCTTGTGTTTTCATTACTGTTCAAATGTCCTAAGATCTGTTGACACAAATCGGCAATCTAGGGCAAAATAAATTTTCTATGTCCCAAAAGATGATAAAATCAAGTTGCGGTGAATTTCCCAATTCATATCTCGTGACAGGTGATGAGTTGTATAGTGAATTACAACAGTAGTGTTTCTACTATTATTTAGCGTAGATTGCATGTTAAACATTTTTAATTGAAATTCACAATTTCAAATTCATTTGGAGGACTGAAATTTGATCAAAGTGAGCCAAATTACTTGATTAACGGATGCTCAGAATTCAGCTCTGTGCCTGGTAAACACAGGCAACATTTTTCTAAAGCGATTGACCAAAAACTGGCAATAACCTCAAAAATAATAAGGAGACTTCAAAACTTAAAGACACATCAGTGATTTGCTAAAATCAGTAAACCGAAAAAATTCATCAAAAAATCAGATTTTTGCATGTATGTAACAAGTAAAGGGATCCTAACATACCCTGCAAATTATAAGACCAGAAGCAACCTAATAAGGACACCATCGAGTATTGTAGTCATTAATGTCCGTTCGGACAATTAATACAACGTAATTGGAAGAGAATCGATCTTGGAACACTTGCCGTTTTTTCTTCCTTTATGGTCGTTTACAGCTAGAAAAAGGTAATTATGGAATGGCTTACGACTTATCCTTCAATTGAAGCTATTCCTGCAAATTTCACAAATATTTCAAATCCTGATAGTCGTCTTTAAAGGGCCAATGAGATATTCACATATCAGATCCCCCTAAAAAAACTAAAGTAATTAATTTTGCCCTAATGTAAATCTTCCATCACAACTATCTCATCTGAAAGGAATTACGCTGAGAATGTTTCTTTGGTACAATATTGTATAGAGCAATACAACATTCAGCTTATAGTTTACATGAAAAAACAAGCAAATCAAAAGCACCGTGTTCTATCTTTTAAGCATTTATTAGCCAAACACAAGGGTAATTAGAATCTATTGAGTGTCTAATTTATATGAATTGTATTATTGACACGATATTTGGGTGCCTCAAAATATTTGTGCACCATTAAGAACATGTCAAAGTTTCCAAAATAGAGGGTGCAATTCAGTCCCAAAACTCTCATACCCAAACAGTGGCGTAACCAACCCGGGGCAGGTGGGCAGGCCCCCTTGTGGGAATCTTTCTCCTTTTTTCCCTCTTTCCCCCTGTGGAGTTAATGATTTTCTGCACATGTACCAATTTATATTTAAAACAACACAAGCCCTATATTGGTGTACTAACAAACTTCAATATATGCTTTCCCCTGGAAATCTTGTGCCCTTTGCACCCCCAAGAGCTGTATCTGATCTCCAAGGCACATCTCTTTGGCCATGAATAAAAACATTACATTTACCTTAAGTTTAGTCACATTTGCTTCATTTTGGTTACATTCAAATTTTACATACTTTTCCACCAATTCAGGTTTTCAACGTACTTGTATTGGCCCAATGTGAAATGAAACGTAAATTGATACGGACTTGGTTACCGTTAGCAGGTAAAACAATAGAATGAATTTCCCTTACGTCCAATTATTAGATGCCTCTAAAGGAAAGATTAGTTTCTATTCAACATATTCATCGATAGAAAAAACATTTGAAAACAGTGTTTGAATTTGACAAAATAAAGTATGACTAATGCTTTGGAAAAGCCACCATTTTGCATGGCTATAATTCATTCTTCGATCCTCAAGACTAAATTTTAAAAAATGTATAATTTTCTGGAACCTGCACATTTTTAAGAAAATTAAAAATGTGGGGTGACTCAATCCTTGTCTGATTTTCATCCCGTTTGCTCCCGCCTGTGGACGCATAACAAAAACATCTTGATTTAAGGTGCATTTTGCGATCCCTAGCAGAATCACTTTTTGTTTATGGTTCACAAGATATCTTTGAGAAAGGGATATTTCAAAAATTTCAGTCTCGATTTGGCTGTCGTGTTTTGATGTGAGCAGATGTTTGTATCACACTACCCACGGATATCCTCAAGAAAGGGTTATTTCCAACATTCAGTTGATTCGGATGGCATATTTTGATGTCATGAGACAGCACTTCCTATAGGCCACCGAGTTGTAATTTCTGTCAGTTCTGACAGAAAATCCGGAGCACAAATTCTTCCAGAGATTACCATGGAACTCATTGTGTTGGTAGAATGGTAAAATCGATAAAAAGTGTAATCTCAACACAAGATGAGATTACAAGTTTAATCTATTTTAACATTTACAAGACCTGGGCCAACCAATGATAAAAAATCTCATCTTTTTAGGAAAGCGTGGACAAGGCTGTGGATCACAAGTGCATTGTTTAAAATTTGTTGAAGCAACATAGGATCAAACTGTGGTAGAAAATTAAATGATTGAAAAACCATAGGAACAGGGAGGGTATTGTTAATTGGGGTTTGACCAAATTTGGGTAAGTTTTGGTTCATAACCTCCCCAAGGGAAACTTTACGGCCTTACATTTCTCAGGACACGAGAAAATTCTCATAAATACATTTTTGCGCTGTTAATTGAAGAGCTATCGATGGGCTTCGAAATATTACCCAAATGTAATCCGGAGGCTGTTTTAGATTTGTCAATAGGGGGCATTCGAGATACTGAGAAAACTGTTTTACAGGAGTCTCTTTCCATTGTACAAAAAATACTGACTAACAACAGCATGCACACAAAAGTGACAGCTTTCAAATCAGTGCAATCAATTACACTATGCAAAAACTGAGAAATTAAATGTCTAAAAAAAGCCGGGAAATGTTATTTAAGAAACCCCTCTTGTGCAGGTGTTTCGAGAATAAATTTGTAGTTTTTAATTACAATCACAGAATACATCAAATTCTACAAGAGAGGTAAGCGTGATAGTCAATTACAGGAATGTTTTTGCTTATGTTATGTCAATTCAATTTAGATAAAGTTGCATAATGAAAACTCATCAAGGGTGTTCAGATTATGTTTCTCTAGACATCGGCTTTTATGAACACTGTGTATAATTTGATTTCCAAGAGCGTGGACATTGAATACAATCCACATGTAAAGGGCTTTTCATGACTGACATTACCTCAGATCAAGTTACATGCTGACTCAGTGATTCAAAATATTTTTGGGGTAGTAATTGAAAATAGTAACTAGAACTAAAGATAGTTACCTAAAATGATCAATTCCAAATTTAGAGATGAATCGATCTTTTCATTTCATTGCAGTACAATTTATATGCGTTACAGTCCATAGGATACTGTGTACAACAAGAATTTCGGATCGGAATTTTATAACGAATGGTGATTTCTATATGAAGGACTTCGAAGTGAGCTTAGTTATTTCATACAGTGATTGTATATGGGAAAAGCCATTATATATATTGATGCAAAAACATGATGGTTTCAAAAATGAGGGCGCCGCCTCGCGGAATCTGAGTCCGCTGGAACTTTTAATATTTGTGTCTACCAATGAGCAAACAAGCAAAAAAATCTACCACCAGAGGTAAAATCCATCCCCACCCCTTTCACCATCCTTGAACAGAAAATTGCAAAAACAAGTCCATCTTGGTCAACATAAAAAAAAAAATTGGCAGACATCTTGTATTATGGCCATTTGTAAGGAATCAACCCTACTTTGCTGTGCCATTTCAAGGTCTATTTTATGTGTCAATGGTTATTAGTGCAACTTAAAAGGCACTACAGTGATATGATAAATCAATGAAAATCATCAAAAATCAGATTTTTGCATGTCTTAAACCAGAATGGTATCTTAAACATACCCTACAAGTGATTAAGACCAAACCCATCCTAATAAGTACAAAATTAGGCATTTTAGTAATGTCCATACAGACAATTCTCAGCACATACTGAAATGGAGATTCATATCTTTGATACTGGTGCGTTCTTCAGTTGGGAAAAAAAATACGGGGAATTCTGCATACTTAAACCTTTCACTTAAAACGCCACTATCAGTGATTTGCTAAATCAGAAAATAACAAAAATCGATTTTGCACGTCTGCAACAAGTACAGGTATTCTAACATCCCCTGCAAAACGAGAAGACAAAGCAACCTAATAGC
>JAMKCH010008448.1:0-49305 GCA_023653785.1 Ophioderma brevispina
CTGGCGTCCCAAACACCCCCCCCCCAATCTTGTGAACGCGAAACAGGAGGGACCCATAGGGTTATGGTGATGTACTTGTGTGGGTTGGATCGGAATGCCATGCCTTCAATATGATTAGATTATGGGCGTGGGCCTATGCAATTAATGTTACCTAATTTGCATAATAAGAGTTAAATTGGTGTATTTTTACCCAAAAAGCGTGAAAAACCCAAAAACTATCTGAAGATCCATAGTCCGATTTTGATGAACTTGGTGGAGGGGGGGGAAATCATTTGTTTACTCTCGCGCTGCTTAGGTTTGTGGCGGGCAGATATGCTTTAATTAAATAAGCTTAATGGGCATATTTATGGGCTAAAATTGGGTTATTTTCACCCAAAAACTGTGAACACAAATAATCTGAAGATCCTAAGTCCGATTTTGATGACAACACTTGTGGAGGGGTGGGGAATCATGTACTCGCGCGCTTGATTAGCGTGTAAGGTGGTTGTCCGGGTTAAGGGGGGTGTCGGGTTTAAGGGGGGTTTAAGGGGGGTTGTTCCGGTTTAAGGGGGGTGTCCAGCTTTAAGGGGGTGGTGGTTTCCGGGGGATCATTGTTGGGGTTTAAGGTGGATTGTCCGGGTTACGGTGGGTTGTCTGGGTTTCAAGGGGTTGTCCGGGTTTTTTAAGGGGGGTTGTATGGACTTCAGGGGGATTGTTGGGGTTAAGGTGGGGTGTCCGGGTTTTTTAAAGGGGTTGTCAGGGTTTTAAGGGGGGGGGGGTTTGTCCGGTTTAAGGGGGGGGTGGTTGTCTGGGCTTAAGGGCAGGGCTTGTTGGGTTTTAAGGGGGTGGTGCACGAGGTTAAGGGGGGTCTGTCCAGGTTTAAGGGGTGGGTTGTCCGGGTTAAGGGGGTTTGTCAGTTTAAGGGGTTGTTGGTTTAAGGGGGATTGTGGGGTTTAAGGTGGGTTTTCGGGTGTAAAGGGGGTTGTCCGGGTTTAAGGGGGGTTTGGTGTCTGACTAAGGGGGATTGTTTGGGTGGTTTAAGGGGGGTTGTCCGGTTTTTAAAGGGGGTTGTCATGGGTTAAGGGGGGTTGTCTGGGCTAAGGGGGCTTGTTGGGGAATTGTGGTTTAAGGTGGGTTGCCAGGTTAAGGGGGGTTGTTGGGGTTTAAGGGGACCCTTTTTGGGTTAAGGGGGGGGGGTAGTTGCAGCTGATGATTTAAAAATTGTTTAAACGCTCCCGCAGGGGGATTTAGCGGTTTTGAGAACCGCGACGTGTATCTTTAAAATAGTTGTTCCAATGCTTGGAAAGCCATTTAAACAACCTAAAACCACGAGGCAGCGGCAAGCTGACTTTTCATTACAAACCTAAAAGAGCATGAGGCAGCTATTGTTTTTTTCATCTTTTTGGACTTCAATATTTAAAAGAAGGTCTAGTTAGATTGGTACCCCCGAGACAAAATATGATTATGACCATAAGCTAATCACCACTAGACAAGCGAGCTGCAGGATGTGTCGCATTTGCAATTAATAACTTCTATGGAATGAATTGATCCTGTCATATTGTGATCTGCTCTCAAAATAAGGAATAGCATCGCTTGGAGCGATGGTCAAAAGTCATATAATCAAAAATCTTAAAACGGTAAACCAAGATATATCGTTAATCTTGAACATGGTTGATTGTTTTGTGAAAATTGATACATCTCGTTGTCACCAATAACTTCCAAGTTTCTTTAAGAAAACCCAAATTTCGTGTGCTGATCCATAAATGTCCTCGCTGGTTTTCTTTCTGTGAACTTCGGTTTCCTCCTGCTTCTAACCGGGGCTTCTAATCTCGGACTTCTGTCCTTAAATCCTTCCAGGTTGTTCTGGACTGACTTGTTGTATGAAGCTGAGATTCCTCTAGGTTTGATGAGTTGAAGCGTGGCGTTTAGCGGCGCCCTTGTGCACTTCAGTGGATATGTCGCGGACTTAATTATTAGCATTCTTCTCTATTTTCTGCTGTTTTCCAAGTCTCTTCCAATCACTGATGAACAATACACTGATAGGATATCTGTGTCTTAAAGGTACTGTGAGATCCTCATCTCGAAAATGATGCAAAGTTTATTTAAACCAAAGGCTCGTGAATTCTTTTGTTTATTTCCGCATGCTATTTAATTTTTTAGAGAGATCTTTTTGCCAGATAACAACCGTCTACCTTTCTATGTATACAGGACTGCGGTAAATCATTCAAATTTACCTCCAACTTGTTTATTACAAAAAAAAGTTTAACGATACTAAGCATGAAACATTACTATGTATTCAGAATAGCATTTCCTTCATATAAAGCAAAACATGATGTCAAAAAAAAATCTTGTTTGTTCATTTTGGCTCAAATTCTCTTATTATCGTGTCAAAAAGACTGTTGTTCTCAAATATGATCCAGCCAGAGATGGTTACAACGTCTGGCTGCTTAACTGAATTCCGCAAGGTCCTTTTTGTGCATTGTTGCTCCAGCAGTGGAGACCAAGAGATGTTCACCATTGTCTGCAGTGCTTTTTCACAACCACAGGTAGTGTCCTGATCTGCTTCCAGATATCCCCACTTCTGCAAGGAAACCTTTGTTCGGCCAATTCTGTTTCTCATCTGGGTGAGGCATCGATTCAGCACATGAGGAGTCAAGCTCCAGTGTGGGAGATGCTCACCAGGTCAATACACGATGATGTTACCTGGTTGATAGCAATTCTTCAGTTCCACAAGGCGACTCTCTTGACTTCCTTAGAGACTGTTTCAACTTCAAGAGGTTGGTTGGACTTTGACTACAGAAAAACACTCTATGGCTTAACGGCGGTTGGCAGCAGGGATCTGTTCAAGACATGGGGTGCTTCAAATTAGATACTTGGCGCTACGCTCTTGCGTGCTCGCTACGCTACGACGGAGGTCTGGTGGAGCAAAGCAATTCCTGCTAGGATGTATAAGTTTCCCGTGGTGTTGGACGGAGGCATCCTGTTGGCTAAATTGAAACCGCGCTATCTCATGGATATCGGGGCAATTTGTGGTTTCTTGGATTGTGATGCGCTGTGACATATGATGGTACCGTTATGATATTTGAATAGAAAACCATTATAGCAATGATTTGAATTTGACCACAACGTGGGTACTTGTTAGATGTTTATAGGAATTGGAAAAACCACGATGGTGATGTTGGTTATAAAAGTAACCATCGTCTTACAGGGGGTGAGGGAGGATCACCACCCCTAGTGGACCTAATGCGCTGAAATGAAAGAAGCTTTCGTTATAAACTTCTAGGTAATTATCATTCTCTCGTCCCCTTCTAGCTATTTGGCTATTTAGCGAAAACAAATGCAAACTAGCAACCTCACCGGGGTTAGGGTTGCCCGTCACCGTCGAAGGGTAAGGGAGGGAGGCGTGGTTGCCACCCAAAGGATTTTGGTACATTTTTTATAAATATTATGCCAATTATGGCTCTATAAAAGGTCTGTTTCTGTAAGAACTAGTCAATTATCATCATTTACTGACTGGAAAACCGCTATGAATATCCGACATTCCTGTCTCTTTGAGCGCAAAAATGCTTTTTTTTCCAAAATTTTGTGTGGAAAATGCTAATTTTGACGGCTCACGACTTTATGACGTCATGTGACGCCCACACAGGTATGTTGGTACTTATTTGTATCAATGGAAAGGGAAATGAGGACCATAGCTATCACTGGTATCAAAATCATTAAGCAGCTGGATTGCATATAACGAATTATCGCGGGGGGTAAGGGGTAACCACCATGTGTCTGCCTTTCTAAAATCATAGTCAATTGAAATAACAATTTTAATAAAATTGCAATTTTAAGTGGGGATTTTTACTAGGGCTCAATGTAAAAATCGATCAGTTTTGGTTTATTACTCATCTATGAAGTGGGTTAAAGGTCCAATATGCTTTGAAAATTAAAGATGGCAAGGTCAGCTATCATATTAAGGTAAAAAAAAAATCGATATTTTTTTTACCCCCAAAGGTTCATTTTGATGACGTCATCAGTTTTTCATTCAGATGCTCTACATCCTAAAAATATATGTTTGGAAATAAAACATTCATATCCTTACTCAGTAACATCCTATGCCATATACAAAAGTTAACGATGCGGTTACATGGTTGCAGAGTATGTTTGTCGGAGAAAATAGCTACTTTTGTCATCCCCAAAAAACAAGTAAAATCAGAATAATTGAGAAAATCGCCGTTAACTTTGTTGTTTTGTATATAAGTCAATGGGAAAATATATTTAAAACTGATTAAACATGACATGAAATAAATATTTGAGAATGAGGTGAAGATAAAAAACAAAGATGTTATCTGGGCTATCCCAATATGCAAGAAAACAATAATTGAAAATTACATATTTTCTCCCAAAATTGATGTCCATCAAAATGATGTCATAGGGGCTAGGCATCCCAATTGTTTTTAAAAGGTACACATTTTTAGGTTTATTTACTAGACCCATATAGAATTACAACCATGGTCAAAGTCGGAGGGATCCCGGGGGGATGATTGGTAACGGGGGACAGTCACAAGGCTACTAGACACAGTGAGATGAAAATGAAATAAACTGACCCAACAAATTTGTTATCTCAGTTGTTTAAAAACAGGTTGTTTTGTCGCCTTGACGAATGTTCATGGAGGCACATACTAGTCCAAATTCTGTGGGTCCGTCGTATGTACGTCCGAGGAATCGGTTAACCCTTTTTTAAATGTCTGCAGGCTAAACGCTTATCCCCGATTACTTCAACCTGAGAGGATGAAAGAGTGAGGTCTGCCGCAATATTTTGTGAGTGTTTGGCTGCAGATTTGCATATTCATAATTTTAATGAGCTTATTGGCATATTTTTCAGATTCGGTTAACCTTTTTTGAATGCTCTGCTGGATTATACGCTAATACCGGTTTACTTCACAATTGGTAGGGTGATAGAGTTGAGTGCCAAAAATATTAGGTGTAGTTTTGGACTGGCATTTTTGCATATTCATGAATATTAATTAGCTTTATTTGGCAGGTCAAAATGACAACACTTCCCCGCAAGGCTTGTGTTCCGCAGGAGTTATAATGTGTAACTTGGTGGAAGGAAGCTGGTTAGAGTTCTCGACCCGATTAGAGTTTGGGATATTTCCGGCAAATACAATGAAATGAGCTATTAATATGCAAAAATCAGATAACGCTATATTTTTGAAACGGTACGTCGGGATATGCAAAATTCCTTCACTGCACGAAAACCATATTGTGGCGCATCTTCTTTGCATTTGAAAGTTCCTGATACATGCGCTTACGTATGCAAATGAGCTAATTTAAATATGCATAATTGATGTATCGCCCTAAAATGGTACATCGGATATGCCTACATTAAAAACTACTCTACCATCTTGTGTGTAAATCATATGGAGGGGGCAGGGTGCCCAGGGGTGGGTGTTGGGGAGGGGGCAGGGTGGGATGTTGGGAAGGGGGGCAGGGTGGGGTGTTGGGGAGGCGGCAGGGTGGGGTGTTGGGGAGGACGGCAGGGTGGGGTGTTGGGGAGGGGGGCCAGGGTGGGGGGTGGGGAGGGTGGGGTGTTGGGGAGGGGGCTAGGGTGGGTTTGGTGGGGAGGGGGCAGGGTGGGTTGGTGGGGAGGGGGCAGGGTGGGGGTTGGGGCGAGGACAGGGGGGGTGTTAGGGGCGAGGTGGGGTGCGTCGGGGAGACGGGGTTAGGGTTGAGTCGGGGGGGGGACGGGGTTAGGTGAGGTGCGTTGGGAGGGGTCGGATGGTGTGCATCGGGGGTTGGGTAGGGTGCGTCGGGGAAGGGTGAGGTGCGTTGGCGAGGGGTCGGCGGTGACCTCATGTGACTTGGTTACTGTGTGACCATGGTGACTTCAGTGACATTGGTGACTTCTGGTGACCTTGGTGACTTCGTGTTGTGGACCTTTGGGACCCAATGTGACCTCAGTGACCCCATGTGCCATTGGTGACCCTTTGTGACCCAATATTTTGCACTCTAGCTTACTAAATAAATATGGGCTCAATCCAAGTGATATCAAACTTGGTCATTTTGGGTAACATTTATCTCCAGTGCATTTGTCTCTTTCTAATCATCATTTGCCAACTTCATCATAAAGCAAAAGATCGCGCAACCAGGCGACAACTTGTGGTTCGAGAAACGCCTTACTTGTTTTTGCTTTTATGTTCTGCTGAAGCATTTCAGTTGGAAGAAGTATTCCAATCTGAACAAAGTGATCTTATTTTTTTTGTATCATTTCAACAAAAATTGTTTTGAATATTCCAAAATCTGAAAATTTCCTAAAATTCCATAAATTCCCAAATTTCCATGGAAATTTTCGCTCCTGAAAATTCCTGGGATTTTGCAACCTATCAAGAGGCCAAAATGACTAAATAGTCATTTGGCTTTTCACCACTATCGTTTAATGTCATATAAAATAAAGAAACATAATTTCTCCTACCTATTTCATTTTTACCACTTGATCTTAGCAAAAGTTGTATTGCAATTGTGTGCATGTTTTTAGTTAGATTAAAAACCCAACTTTGTCCCTGGCATGTTACTCTTTGGAAGTGTTAACAGAATTAAAAGATTTTAACACGAAATAACAAAAGAGATTAAAAATAGTAGGGCCTAATCAGCATCTAAGTACTTTATGGAATCAATAACATTTTAGAGGAAAATATATTATATTGAGAGGTGTTATTAACATGATCAAAAGTATGGTGCGGGTTTATTATTTTCCTTCCTTCCGTTCTGTAGCATGATGCCTGCATGGTTTTGAAAAAATCAGTAGGCTATATTATAACTGACAAATGTCGTACCTCAAAGCTACATTACATTAATAATCTGTCTCAAACAAGTCAAATGTAGATAATTGTAGCCTACTCACTCACAATACCTAAATTTTTAATCCAATATTAGGTTTGTTTTTGTTTCACAAGAATCTGCACAAAACGTTTTGAATGCTAAACTAAAAGTTTAACTTTTAAAAAAAATTTTATTGTTATTTTTCATTCATTTTGCCCTAAATATAACATGCATTATGCTTACATGCTATTCCATTATCACGCTATATAGCTGATTACCAGTTCTTTGTTTGCTTTTTTATTTATGGAATTCTTTTCCAAATCAAAGAAGGAGTTTTCCACTGCACTTCTACTTTCTTCACATTACCAAAGTATACTGAACTAAAAATGTTTGCTTGCAAACCAGGCAAACTTTATAATGCATAAACGTGTCCTTGTATGGCCAGGCTCTGACCTTAGGTGGTATTTAAATCATTAGCAGGTGTCATATGAAGTGCAACTTAATGATGGCAATAAGCAACATGTGTTTGGCTCCCTTTAACCTTGCTCTGTGTTACTTGAACACAGCCCAAATTCTCTCTCACTCCAACCATCATAAGTGGCCTTACAAACACTGCTATCTCATCAGAGGGTGTATTTAGTTCATCCCACAATGCACCATTTTGGGACTGTCACCACCTAATAATTGTCACGTGATGCCAGCATGAGATTCCCCAAAAATCCCCTTCTTAAGGGGACCTGTCAGCAAGTATTGGTGCGCTTTCAACATTACTTCTGGTATTTTCATAAGTGATCACCCTACCAGGTTTGATTATATCATAACAACAAAATTGTATTAATGTGCAATTTTCTATTGTAAATAATAAATAAAGGTACTTTAAAGGATGTTGTTGTTTGTCTTTGACTGCATCATATTATAGGCTACTGCAACATTGATGCTCTGGTTTGATTAGTGATGAAGTTCTTTATTGCATTTTGCGAACTTTGGGTATTAAAGTAAGCTTCCTGTTTAAAATAACGTTTTGCAATATTACTATCCGTTTTAAAACTGCCGGGTGGAGTTTAAACGTTTTAACGTTTAGAATCGAAAGCCTTCAACAAAACCTCCATTGGAGCAATGCATCGATGGGAAGATACTTAAATCTTCTCTTCATGGAATGCTTCCAAGTATTAGATCACCACCTGAAGTGAATAAGCCGAATACGCCGTCTTTATATAGAGGATTGTACTTTCTGTCGTGCAGGACAGAAAGTCAAAGCATGGTGTTCTTTGGGGACAATTATGATAATCGGGCAAGTTAAACAACAAGGTTTGCTGTTTTCTTTTGTACTGGTTTGTCCAATAACCTTTGGAACGTTCTTGGTAGGTGTTGGTCTACAATCGATCTTGTTCCTGTGCAATTTGAGAGAAATTTGTATCATAAAAAAAACATCTGATCATTTAAGGATGAAATCAGGATCCAAAACTTGATAATTTTGATTTTTTGGCATTTTTTTGGGCATTTGCACTTATGTCCCTACATGGCCTACCTCCACTATCTTAAACAAGTTCCTTCTCTTTGTATTCAGGGGACCCAATTCAGGCCCAATAGTCCAAAATCTGGTCAACAGGTTGTCAACATGAAAAACATTTTTTTGTTCATCTGTTCTATTATAACCCTGTTGAGCCCATCAGTTTGAATTGTATTACTTAGTTGAGATATTTAGTGATGCTTTTCAACCATGTGTAAAACAAAAGTAGTGAAAAGCCTTTTAAAGGGACCTTAGAACCTGTCAGAAGTTTGTGCAGGATGCGGACATTTTCAATTTGTACTACAGTATTCATTAAGACTAAATACAACAAAAACGATTCATATTTGTGGTATTTTGATTTCATAATTCATTAATAACCCTTCAAGATTATACAGTACAAAAAATAGATGTATGGTTATAAAACTTACAAAGTACACTTAATTTGGAATCCTTGTTCACATGTTTCCGTTCACAAATTGTCAAGTCCAGCATTTATGGTAGAAGGCCTTGCTATGTGTATGAAAAGATTCCATCTTTATGGACTTCATCTTCAAGAGTATTTTCACTATACTATCAAATTAACAGTTGTGACAACTATGTAAATTGTCTTTTGCTTTCCATGAGAGTTTTCCGTTCAAATGGCAGGACGTGACGTAGGTTTGTCACGTCCAGCCGCTTTAGTTCTAATTTCTTGTAAAATAATAGGTCTTGCAATTCTATTTATAGTATATGTTTAAAGTGTTGCATGGGCTTGTGAATGAAAAGGTGACTTTGAAGAGTGTTGTCAGTTTTAGTCTTTTCAAAAAATGGTATTCTGTTCACAATGGACATTGTCATGTCCTGCACAAGCAGTAAACACGCAAACCAGTACAAACTAACAGCTTTTGAACATTAGAAAAGCATAAGGGTTTTAAACAAAAATTGTTGTATGGAATTAGTTAAAGTACTTCCTTGTTTAAAAAGCCATAACTCATAAAAATAGGTTTTGTGTTTTTAGTTAATGGCCAAAAAGATAGCATTTGGGTCCAAAGTCGTTCACATGTCAAATACTGGCACCAACACATAAGGCGCTTATTTTTGCAAAATCACTGAGTGAGATTGCTGGCATTTCACACCCGTCTCTACTAACTCGGAGTACATTAGTATATGGAAAATTTCTTTACTCTACTATTGTTTTATTTTTGAAAAAATAACTTTTTTATGTCAAAAACCTGTTTTGGCCAAAAATGGAGGTAAGTGTTATGAACACGCGGCCAAATTAAACTTAAATGTTCATATTTCAGGACCAGAGCTGCCAAAAACTGCATGTAAGAAATAAATGATTAAGACAAGTCTAATTTCTTGTGTAATAAAATAATTTCCCATTCTAAATTATTGGATGGTTAACCAAAGTTGCTCAATTTTTAAACTTCTGATCAAAAAAGCGTAAGAGAGACAAAATTTAAGTCCACGACACCTATTTTTCTTTAATTGTCACCCAGCCGAACCTAAGTTCAGAACGTTTCGGTGACTATGAAATGGGCTCCGTCCGTCCGGATGTCGGCGAGAAAATGTTAACCCTGGAATTCTGTGATAAAAAGTTAACCCTGTATTGCTGTATATATATACGGGCCACAAAATTCCTGCGCTTCATGGAAATGCATCATGGCATGCATCGTTTATGCGATTTGAAAGTGTGATCTAGACGGTTTAGGTAATGCAAATGAGCTAATAAATATGCATAATTAATGTATTACTGAAATGGTAACATTGATATGCAAAAATCTTTCACATTTAGTACATCTGGCATGCATTGTTTTTGCACATTGAAAGTGCATGATATATCGGCTTTGGTATGAAATGAGCTAATTAAATATGCGCAATTAATGTTTGGCTGAAAATGAAACGGTAAATGGATCGTGACACAATTCCTTCGTGAAATGAAAGGCTTATGCCATCCATCTTTTGGGTGAACATGATATGGTGGGGCGGTTTTAGCTATGCATGCGCTTTATGGTATTAAATGACTAAATAAATATGGATGCGCAATTAATGTTTGGCTGAAACGGTACATCGGATGTGCACAATTCCTTCGCTACCTGAAGGCTTCTGCCTACATCTTTTGTTGAACATGGTATGTGCGTTTTAGCTGGCCTAGCGGCTTAGTATGTAAATGAGCTAATTTAAAATATGCCAATTAATGTTTGGTGAACGGTACATCGTATGTTGCAAACTTTCCTTCGCTACAAATGAAAGGCGTATCCATACATCTTTTGTGTGAACATGGGTTGTGCGGTTTAGCTATGCATGCGGCTTAGGTAGTAAATGGGCTAAATAGTAAAATCTGCGCAATAATGTTTGGCTGATGAAACGGTACATCGGATGTGCAAAATTCCTTTGCTACATGAAAGGCTATGCCATTACCTTTTTGTGTGAAATGAGATGTGTGGTTTAGTTCTGCAAAGTATTACAGCTCTTCATGAAAGATTTGGCTAAAGATTTTTGTGTGAATTACGTTTTGGAGTTCGTTGTGAGGTATTCTTAGTTTTAGTTATTCTTAGTTATTTTTGGCGAACTTATGGGTGGGGTTCATCGATTGTTTGTTAGAGTTATTTTTAGTGAATATGGGATGGAGTTGTTTTACTTGTCCTCACTGAAAACTAAGGGCCAATCTTGACCCTGTGTGATTGAGTTATGGAGTTCTTGGATGAGTTTGGTTTTCATTCATTCTCCAATTTTTTAATTTGTGCAGGTTAAGTGTACACGTCCAAAATGATCATGAAATTCGCGGGGACATATTTACAGCATCGCGTAATACGAGTTCGCCTTTTTACTTCACACAGGAAAATGTAAAATGACGCTTGTTACTGTCCTATTGAACAAATGAACCCCCTGGTTGAACAAAAAAGGGTTGTGCCTCTACTATAAACAGGCGTCCGTCATTTGACAACAAATCCCAAGATGGGAACCCTTTCACCATAGGCAGCTATCTGGCAGTGCACCTGCACCAAACTGCCGTGACCGAGCTGAAAGCAAATAGTATAGTCCGCCAGGAGCATACTCTTGGCTCCATATATGACGCGATCCTGTCTTATGTGTCCACGATCCATAGGAAGACAAAATTACTTTTTGCGCATCCCCCAAGCCCCCCACCCGAATTTTTCGTCATCCTCATAATTGAGCGATCGCCACATACGCGCCTTAATCACATTTCATATCCTGGGTTGGTTTTACAATCGACCTCGCTGTCCTCTTTGGGGTGGAAAAATGAAGTCTCATGATTATTTGAAATCTTTACGAGGGATAGAGGCGATTACGGAATTGAAGTTGGGGTATGAGGTTAGGAAGCTTAGCCGAAATCCTAAGCATGGTACACCTGGTACAAATTGCTACGAAGTAAGGTTTTGCTGAACTAGTAGAAAAAGCTCTCCCAAACAATTGTGAAAAAGGTAGAAAAACGGGAAGCCTTGGCAAGACATAGCCTAATTGGCATTAATTACGTGGACTATTTGCCCATATGTCGACAAATGTGTGTAGATCACAATTCAGTTTAGTGAAATTTCAAATTTTCTTTCTGTAATTATTTTGAACATGTTATGCATGCTCTCTGCAAAAATGTGTAGCACTTGCAATGATATATAAAAGTGGGGAAACTAAGATGACATTATTCAAGGATGGGCCAACAGTTTTCCCACAGAATTAATTTTGCATTCTAAATGAATTTGTCAGATTACAATTCCGATGGGGATATCTTTATTATCAATTAAATTAGATAGTATTAAATTCAAACACATGAGGGTAAATAGATAACAAAAATGTAGCTAGTGAACGAGGGGGTGGCACTCCCTATCTGTGATGGTTATATCTGAGCCTCAGCCAGAGTGAAAAATTAGGTCCAACCAGTAAATGTTCACTACCAAAAATAGAATCGTGGTACACAAGCTTCAATAAAAATTGGGGTCATCCAGTAGAAAACTTTAGGGGTGCCGCTAGAGGGTACGAAATAGGAAGTCCTCTCTTATAGAGTTCAAATTGCCACGAAATTGCTGCCATGAAATCATAATTTATTCAAATGTTTGTGTGCATGTTTGCAAATGTGTGAAAAATTAATAGCAAAAAGAAATTGGTAATACGCCGGGTAATAGAAGATCAGCAGCACAAAAAGGGGGTCACAATTGGGTACAAGCCAGTTTGAAAAAGGTCTATCACATTCTGCTATAACCGTATTGGACGGGACCACCCCCCCCATTAGTCTCTCAATTTGTTAAAAAAGGAGAAACCAGTGATATATCCCCACGCCACAACAGTTCCAGGGTCCATAATAGTCCATCCCTGGAGAGTACAAAGCGAAGCACACCCATGGGCCTAATAATACACCCTGTTACTTGCGACAACAAGGACCAACAAAATGGTATGTACTGAAGGACTTCATGGAACTATTTAACCCCTTATTGCCACTAAAACACACATTCCAAAATCACGCAGTAGACTGTGATCACCCTTCACCAAATGGAGACTTCATTTCCAGCTGGTACTACTTCTGGTCATGAAGAAAGTTAGAATTAACGTCCACAAAACTTTGGGAGTGTTCAGTCTGATCTCTTGTAGGGGGGCCAGAAATAGTTCTTCCCTCCCAGAGACCCATGAACACAAACGACTGTAGGGGAAGAGATAATGGGGAATACAAAGCTGTTTTTGTGATCAGTATACTGTAGCGCACATAACAAGTTTCCATTCAACCTCTTGTTGATCAAGCTTGAAGGACAAAAAACGCAAGACGAGTATTATGCTATCCTCCAACAGCCAACAAAGAAAATAAATTGCACTGAGATATGATGCTACCTGGGAAGAGAAGACGACTACGCCGTTGCCGCAAAGTACAAAGTCTACAAAGCTGAGAAGACTAAAAGAAACCCATAGCCATTATAAGTTCAAGCACGATGTGATGCTGTGCAAAGGCTTGCTTTATGAATGCTTACACCATGGTGCTTGTGGGAAACCTGTTAGGGGAGCAGAAGAATCCTTGGACAATCTACATCTTGAAACCAGCATACCACTGCCTTGGAGACCTTGAGGTGATGACTGACAGAGTCTACCCCACCTATAAGAATCAAATTTGAATCAGCTGAGGAGTGCATTAACACATGGTTTCAACACTTTAGCTCCCTACTTGGCAAAAACGGTTTAGAATAACAACACCTTATTGACCTTTCTTCAATCACAAACTAGCTACCCTTCCCATACAGACTGGACCTTCACTAAAGAGGAGTTTCAGACTCCCTTTTAATAACTAATTTTCATATTTTGAGTAAAATTTTAAAAAGTTTCAATAACTCACTATTTATGAACCAGTGAACTTTCAAATTGTAGTGGGTGCTATAACCTTGGTTGGTATTATAATCATGTATTTGCATGTTGGAACTGTAAGCAAAATAAAAAGATGATTAAATACAGTAATTACAAGTACAGTAATTTACATCCGGATTTTAAGTGAGTACATTCTCCTTAAATACCAGTTGCAAGTAATATTGAAGAAACTGGTAGCAGATTTAACCAGAAATCTGCCATTTCATTCATAAGGTGCAAAATTTGACAGCCGTGGGTTGCCGAATTTAAAGGGTTAAACTGGCCCTGACCCTGACCGCATTAACTTCGCGCTCTGCAACCTGATGTCCTCTGCTTCTAACACAAATTCACAACACCCGTTTATTATTTTTATACACACGCAATTCACCAAATCCTGCCTACGTCCCTTACCGGGGGGGGGGGGGGGGGGGGGGGGGGGTGAGCGAGAAACTCAATTGCCTATGCTTCCCTAGACTCAGCTTCCAGTCGTCCCAGTCCTAACAGACTGGAGAAAATGGGCATAGGTAAGTGGGCTTGTATCGGCCAACAATCTGCATATCTGAACCTTGTTGTAAGCTGCATCAACCTGTGCGATCTTCTGTATTCTTCTCACCTATGTATCTACGTACAAAACAAATCGGCATGTAAAATTGTAAACCTCTTTCATTCCTATATTTGTGGCACTAACTTGGGCAAAGATCCCACGAACAAAATGGTTTATTACTTGACACACTGACCTCTATACGGTCAGTGACTTGAAGTACAGTGCGCAGCTGCGCTGACACTGTGACTGACTGTATAATATCATGTATGCATTATTTTCACATCAACTAAATATCAGGAGCTTTTGGACATTTGATTGAGAACCTCTATCTCAGGTGTTCCTCAATTGGGCAAGGCCCGCGGCCCAATCCGCCCGCCACCAATGATTTTTGGCCCTGGTGACTTTTGCTCTACTAAAAATATAAAGAGAACATAAGAATTCAGGTTAATTGGCCCTTTTTTCAGTAGGGAACTTTCAAACAATTTTTGCATTCTCTGGCCCTTCCGCTAATCAAATTGAAGAACCCCCTGCTCTAATCTGTTTGATTGCATATGCTTGCTTTGCATGCTATCTACAGATTGAGACCTTAACTTCACAGAACAGGCGGCAACACATTCAACTTTTGTGCGACGCTTTGTTTGGATTTTTGGAAACTGGTTGGTATTCTTACCATAAGCATACCTGGGCTAGTTTTTTGAGTGTATGCTGCTTGTTCTGAATCTTTTGTAGTCAATCCCGTTGTGTACAATTTACAAATTTTAAAAACTTGCCTTCTGAATGTCCTCCACCATGGTTTGTTGTGACATGGGAAAATGTAATGTGACAGATGCTTTTCAGACCAAAAAAAAAAAAAAAAAAAAAATTTTCACATCAACGAAATATCAGGAGCATTTGGACTTGATTGAGAAACTCTATCTGTTGATTGCATATGCTTCGCATGCTATCTACAGATTGAGACCTTAAGCTTCACAGAACAGGCGGCAACACATTCAACTTTTGTGCGACGCTTTGTTTGGATTTTTGGAAAATGGTTGGTATTCTTACCATAAGCATACCTGGGCTAGGTTTTTGAGTGTATGCTGCTTGTTCTGAATCTTTTGTAGTCAATCCCGTTGTGTACAATTTACAAATTTTAAAAACTTGCCTTCTGAATGTCCTCCACCATGGTTTGTTGTGACATGGGAAAATGTAATGTGACAGATGCTTTTCAGACCACAATGCAGTCTGATGGATGAACTATGTGGCGCAGAGGGGAAATAATACGACATGGTAAACGTGCAACGTCGCCCTCATTTCATAGGCATGTATACATAGATCATTTGGCAATTGAATACGGCATAAAGTAGATTATTTTAGCAGTAGAACCAAGTATCCAGACCAAATTATATTCTCTTGAAAGGTGCAAGCTGCAACAAGATATTTCAAATATTACGAAGCTGTGCTCAACCCTTTTGGCACAAATGGAATCGTCCCAATTGCAAGTTGAAGAAAGATGTGAAGGGTCATGGTAATATTCCCAACCATGGAACTTGGAAGCTCCAAACGGAGTGTGATGAATGAACGTGAAAATTTGATTACGGGAATCGGCAGACAGTCACAGTTAATTCCCATTGTTTCCTTCTTCTTCCCTGGGACAATACAGATTAACAATGTTTATAAATTTTATCTCAAATATCTGAAATTAACAAAATCAGCATTGATAACAGTACTGATGAATTAAATGTGAGGAGCCTTTATCCCACACGACGCTTAATATGAAGAAAGTGTCCCTTTCTATGGGATTATTGGCATGGCAAACAGAATGACAGAGAGCAAATCTGATAGCAAAAGAGAATTAAATATAGAAACAATGCCATTATGAGATTGAACTGTCACTCGCAGCATTGTTTCAACTGTGTTGATCACATACCAAAATGTGACAAATTTCACCGGAATCAACCAAGATATGAAACGAATTAATGTCCAAGCAGCCAATATGTAAGTTGTAGAACTGTAATAGTAACAAGAGCGAGCATTATTTTGTGTTTAGCTGGCAAATTTAGTCATAGATAACTTTCAGTACTGTTATGCAAATGATATTGTGATTGCGTAATACACTTGCCGCCCATTTTAAGCTACGTAACAACTTCTAACCATAAATGGGTTCCAGTTACAGTCAGATATTTCAAACAAATTTGTATATGAAATATTGCTTACACACACAAAGAAATCACTTTTGTCATTATTCATGCAATGAAATACTATAAATGTAATTCCTTCACCTCAGACATTTTTACAGGCAAATCTTGACAATTCAAGAACAATTATCAGCATGAAAATAACACACATTGACTCCCGGACACCACCAAGGAGATCGTGCAATAGGTATATAAAGAACACAACAAAATAATGCTTTAAAATATATTAAAATCAAGATAGTGTCATCTGGACTGACTAAATGAATAACATTTTCTTTCGAAATAGTGGTATACATGTATGTTTGTCATTTGAAAACAACCAGTTTAAGAACACTGAAACCTAATTCCCCTTTAACAAAAAGGAGTAGTCCAACAATGTCACGCCCTTTGACCTCCAGCTTATCAACGAAAAACAAAATGTGTGAAGATTGTTTTGATTTGTTGCTGTTCAAAAATTGACAAATTTACGCCACCAGAAGTAAAAAAAATAATTATAAACTAATTAGGACTTTGTAACATACCTGAGAATCCAAAGATTGCATCGATGATAAAATTTGGAAGGTAATGTATACATCAAAATGTTGGGTTTTACAAAATGAACTTTATAAAAATTAAAAATTTGTCACATGATTCCCATAGCGTACGGAAAGTGTGATACTAGTGTAATGCTTGGCATGCATTGACAGATTGTGACCTGGCCTATACACTGCAGGCGGTTACTATAGGCTGAGTGATAATTGTTTGAAGTGATTTGAACAATCTGCTGGGTGCATGTTGGACCCTCAAAATTTGAAATTCCAGATTGTTAAGGGGTCCACAGGACCCCCTGTTTCAAAACTTAGCACTAACTCTGTACGTAATGGTGAATGAAAGCTATTGAACTGCCCATATGGGAATTGAGATTTTATTAACTCATAGTGTTAACTTGCTCATGGTATAAATATTTAGCACAGTCATGGGCCATGCTTTGTCCTTAAGATGCGGGCCATTGTGTTGTATTGCAGAGTCTGCTTGATGTGTTGACAGTTATTATAATCAAAATCTTAGCAGCATAAGCTTGTTGGGTATTATAAAGGGCTGCCTTATGTAGACTTCTTGTAACGCATGAAGGATAAAAGTTCTATCTAGACGTCACTTGCAAGCTCCATAACAAAGGGCAGCTCCCAGGGGGCAGCTGGATGCATCTTCCAGGGTGTGCTTCTTCAGGATTTTTCCTGATTTCAGGATTTTTTATTTTCAAAATTTCCGCAACTTTTATTTAATTTCAGCTCAATTCTAAGCATTTTAGGTTGGTTTTACGCTGTTTTCCAGGAATTTTTACCAAATTCAGGATTTTTCCACAAAGCTCAATCACACCCCCTGATCTTCCTGTTTCTTCATTTAAGGATGGTGTCAAGGAGAGTGTTTTTGTTTTTAGACAAATTTCCGTTTTTGGCACTATTTTAAACATAAACATGTGTTCTATCATTACCAACAAATGTTATCCACTGCAGACAACCATGTCCTTGATTTTTTGCCAATTTAAAATGGCTATTTTTACCATTTTAAGTCACAAAAAGCACATGGTCTTAGCGGCGGGAATTTAAAGGTCCATGGCCCAATCGCTAATATTTAGCCTCGTCCCCAGAAGCCCCAGATTTTACTGGAAGTGGTCAACATTTTGGTATCGGAAGAAAGCTACTATTTTTCTCATTTACCCTGTGAAATCTTAGAGCCAAGGGATGTTTGGTTTGGAAGTTATGAGTGAAAATGTGCCCCATTTTGGTCGACCAATATTAATTTTACACAGTACTCTACGGGGATTACCAAACATCGCGATTTTAGCTCTTGCATCAACAACGGATTGAAATAATCGGCGCGGAACTTTACAGATGGGGGTTTTGGGAGTGAAGGCCAATCTATCAAGATTGAAAACTTCGGTCCTTAACTCAAGGCCATCCCCATCTTTAAGCACATTCACGCCGTCAAACGCGACATCGCGTCACGCGATGAATTTTACTGCACAATGATTGAAGCCGGATACGTGTGGTTAATGAGTTTTGCAATGAACGCATCATATAGGAAAAAGCAAAAATTAATATTGAAAATGTAAAACAAAGGGGTAATTTAGACCAGAAGAAAGTCTTTTCTTTTCTGCCGATATTTGTGTCGCGTGAACGAATGTCATGGAGGCCACATACTACTAATCGTCCAAAATTCTGTGTGTGTGTGTGTGTCCGGCCGTCCGTACGAAGGTTAACCTTTTTTAAAAAATGCTTGTTGGGGAGGGGGAGGATGGGATGTTGAGGAGGGGAAGGATGGATGTGGAGGAGGGGGAAGGATGGGATGTTGAGGGGGAAGGCTGGGGATGTTGAGGAGGGGGCAGGGTGGGTTGTTGGGGAGGGGGAAAAGGGAGGGGTGTTGGGGAGGGGGAACAGGTGTGGGGTGTTGGGGAGGGGGAAGGGTGGGGTGTTGAGGAGGGAGAAGGGGGGGGTGTGGGAGGGTGGGGGGTTGGGGGAAGGGTGGGGTGTTGGGGGAAGGGTGGGGGTGGGGGAAGGGTGGGGTGTTGGGGGAAGGGTGGGGTGGTGGCGGCGGGGGGGGTTCGTGGCGGGGTGGGGTGCATTAGGGGAAGGGTAAGGGTGTGCTGTGCCAATATTGTTTGTATCATAAAGCAAGTGATCGCGCCAACAAGGCGACACTTGTGGTTCGAGAACCGCCTTGTTTGAGTTAGAGACAAGATGGTGAACGATAGTGCATTAAAGATGCATTTCCACCCTTGACTTACATACTCACCTTTTGAAGCTTCAAAGATAAAGTTACTGAGAAGGGGTTAGCTGAGGAAAGTGTTGAAAGTCACTATTTACTGAAACACTGATTTCTCAATGTTACAATTTTGTTTTAGCGAAATTTGGCATACTTTCAGACAAGATAACTCCAAAAATACTGAATGAAGTAAAAGGTAAGGTTTAACTTTTCAGGTACATCGCAGTTGGTCTAATCTTGACCCCGAAGGGTGTTCTCAATTTTTCATTTTTTGAAATTAAACGATATTCTTCAATATATACTCAAATGTTGGCCGAAGAGTCGAAAGCAAAAAGTAAAAATCACAATTTTTAACCTTTTGATGTCGTCTGCAAGAAATTGACAGAAGGCATTGGATTACTCTGGTCAGATGTCTGTGTGTGTTGTTATCTCTGTGCTGCTCTGTTGCTCAAATGTTAACCCTTAATAGATTGCATGCCGTGTGAGTTCTGTAAGGGCTACGGAGATGTAACTTGGTGGAATGGAGGGGGCGGGATGGGGTGACATGTTGGTGACCTCATGTGACCTTGGTGACCTCATGGGACTTTTGGCCCTATTCACAAACCGCGACGGCAGACGACACTTGTGGTCCAGGGACTGCGATGTATATTTTTTTATTTTAATCTCGAAACTAAGCTCTATTTAAAAAAATGAGAAAACCGTTCCTAGACAATTTTGTCCTGTTTATTAAACAATATGAGAAATCATGAAAATTCAAATTGTTTTTGTTACGCTGTCTGAAAAATTTGGGGCAAAATCTCGCTTTTTTGTGTCGCCTGCCCTAAGGCAGGAAGACACATAGGGATCACTTTGTCCACTGTAGTTGTTGATGTCTGTTGATGTCTGTTGTTGATGTCTGTTGTTGATGTCTGTTGTTGATGTCTGTTGTTGTGAAAAAGGGTTAACATTTGCCTGTAATATCCACATACTTTGATGGATTTAAACCAAACTTGGGTCACATCGAACATGTGCAACATGGATCCCTCCCTTTGTTTGATGAGGTCAAAGGTCACATACCGAGGTCAAAGGTCATGTGAGGTCAAGTTGTAAAATAGGCTGAAAATATAAAATTGACCTCATTTGAAAAGTTTAAGTTCAAATGGAACCAAACTTGATTCATAGGTGCAACATGTGATCCCTCATTTGTTGATGAGGTCAAAGGTCACATACCGAGGTCAAAGGTCATGTGAGGTCAAGTTGTAAAATAGGCTGAAAATGTAAAATTGACCTCATTTGAAAAGTTTAAGTTCAATTGGAACCAAACTTGGTTTATGGAGTTTACATGCAAGCCCTCATTTGTTTATGAGGTCAAAGGTCACATATCAAGGTCAAAGGTGATGTTAGACCTATCATTCACAAACCGCGACGGCAGGCGACACAAGCGGTCCGAGGACCGATGTATTTTTGGTATTCTCAAAATGTGGCAAGTTTCACATTTATCTGATGTCATAATCGGATTCATCGTCTAATACATGTATACTTTTTAAAAATGTATACTTTTACATATCATAGTCAAATATTTGCAAACTTACAAGCCAAAAGAGACGCCCAGAAACTTAGGGTTAACACTGTCCTTAAGTAATAAATGGTCATTTAGTGTTTTTCTATTGATCAGAGCATCCAGTATTTTACCCGTGAGATATTTCCCCGGTAAATAGTGTACGATAGTGGAGAGATGGTAATTTCTACTGGAGCAAGCATTCGGGAAAATAGCCTACTTCAGTGACTCACTACAAGTGAAATTTGCTGGGTAGATATCACTCACATGCGTAAATATCGCAATGTATTGTGGATTAACCCCAGTAATGATAGCGCATATTGTGATATGGCCATACGTCGTGTCTTTGTTGTTGATTCACAATATTTTGCCCAAAATCTGACATCCATTTAAACGAGATGTGTATAGTTACTTCAGCGCTGATCATTACACTGTAGAACACAACGAGCATGGTGTATTTTAATGGCACTTGCAATCGTTTCACTGCTCCATGCATCAACCTGTATGTTGTTGATAAATTGTAAACCACGCTGTTGCTTCAGTGACCCAGCCAATTTCCGGTTTCCCTACTGCATATGCACCATTGCGGAGCGGGGTCTTTTCCTGTTGACGTGATCCAGTATTTTCTCTGGTAAAAATCCTTCCAAAACAAGGATCTTTGCCAGAGAATTTCCCCGGTAAAAAGTAGCAAATACCAGAGGAGGTCATTTTATCAATCAGTTTTAATCCTTTTGCCTCTTCGATTGGGAAAATATTGCTCAATAGAAAAACGCCTATTGAAAGCTTAAATTCCCGTTGCTAAGACCATGTGCTTTAAGCTTTGCTTTTTCCAGAGAGCAATGCCCAAGTTTCTCAGACTTTCCTATTTTTTTTTTTCTTGATACAAGTGTATTTTAGGGATAAAAAACACCCTGCGTAAAACACCAACTCAAAATTGATGGTTAAATATAACAATGATGATTCTCTCCTTATCTGGTGATACTGTATAAGTAGAAATTTTCGTGAGGCTTTTATTTTCGCGAATAAATCTACAACCGCGAAAATAAAAACTCGCGAAAAATAATGTACTTACAAGAGATGCTCAAAAATGGTAACACAAAACATTGTACTGTAAACAGCATCCGGACTTTGTGGCTTCAACAGCTTGCAACATTGCCCAATATACACCTACTACATAATACCTTTTTGTCATTTTTCTAGTAAACAAACTTGAGATTGAGAAATTGAAAAAAGAAAACCCAATTGAAGACCATAAAATCTTGCCGCGGCTGGCAGGGTACAAAAAACATAAGCACCGATCTCAACGTCAACCTCTGAAATCTAATGGTGCATTCTCGTGTGCATTTTACCTTTGACCCATGACCTTTTGACATTGTTTTCACATGTACGGGGTACTGTAGTTTAAGATTGTTTTGATCATTCGGACCCGCATTCGGACTTCTTATAACTTCATAGTAAACACTGGAAATCTGTATTAGTAACTCAATCGGAGGACACAATCATCTATCGGGGAAATCGGCTAGAGGTCCTGACTCCTGCGATTGATTGACCGCGACTAAAATAACCGGAGAAATGACCGAAAAAGGGCCCGCGCGGTCTGGGAAGAAAAATGGGGCATGGACATGGTGTTTATCCACCGGAATTAAGAGCTTCGATTGGTAGATAAGCCACAGAAAACGGGTTTGCAGCATAAAAAAGATGATATAGTAAGAACTTTAAAAAGATATAATAAATGAAAACACTATCAGGAAGATAACATTTGTTATATTTGGGGTCAATTAATAAGTTTAATGAGCATTTCCTGTTAACAAATTTTGACAATCGCAAAAATAAAAACTCACGAAATGTCAGCATTTGGCAAATTCGCAAAATAAATGTACGCGAAAATATTGACTTATACAGTATTACGATCATTCAAATTTTTGACTTGTCATTTCCTGCAATCTTCTTGGTTGAAACTAATAAACTACCAAAATTTCCAGTGTCACCTGAAATTAGAGAATAAAGGTATGATTTTGGGAACCGGTATCAAATGTTATGCAAAGTTCTCCACCTTCTATTTGAGAGGTCTACACTCGGTGAAATCTCTTGACAACTGGCAAAGAGAAATAACTTGCAACAGAATTTGTCCACAGCAAATTTCCCATGATGCAACAAAAAACAAGCGAAGACAAGTCGAAATTTCACAATCTTTTGAGTTTGCTGAAACATGTTTAAAGGAAGTCCACAATCTTCCACATCCTGTGGATCAAAACAAAAAAAAAGAATTGTTTTGATATAGCAATTACACAAAGTCTATTGTTCATCAACAGGTGTGCAATCTTGCTTCCTATAGGTAAACAAAGAAACTTCTGTAGAGTTCTCAGAATGGCGAAGATAAGACACTGTGCTCCTTGTTCTCAGATTGAGGACATCTTCTGACATGTTTGTCTCAGGAAGTTCTCATACACTAGTCCATTTAGAACTAGGTCAATCAGATAAGTCATGCTTATTGCACAACACATTGCCAGTTTCATATTTTCCAGTTCTCCTCACTCATAATTTATATGGTTAAATTTAACATGATTTAATTAATATAATACAGAAAAATAATATAATATTCAGGAGTCTGTCACACCTTCCCCCTTAAGAATAAAGTTTGAGATCAATGAAAACTTTCTTTATTCTGTACTTTTGCTACTACATATGTAGCTGTGAGAGTTCGCATTTAGCTGACTCTTGAAAGGGCATCGGCAATTACATTGTCCTTGCCTTTAATATGCTTGATGTCCAAGTTGTACCCTTGCATGGTTAAACTCCATCTTAGCAGTCTCTGATTCTTGTTTCTCATTTTGTGGAGAAAAGTGAGTGGATTGTGGTCAGTTTACACAAGTATTGGGTGTTTAGGTGAGCTCAAGCACACCTCAAAGTGTTGTAAGGCTAGCAGCAAGGCTAAGCACTCCTTTTCAATGGTTGAGTAATTTTGCTGATGCTTATTGAACTTTTTCGAATAGTAGCAAATTGGATGCTCAACCTTGTCTTCACCCTCTTGTGCGAGTACTGCACCGCATCCCGCATCACTAGCATCTACCATCAATTTGAACTGAGTCTGAAAAAATCAAGTGCTGTCAGAACTGGCGAGCTCATGAGTATGGCCTTAATTTTGTCAAATCCTTCTTGGCATGCATCAGACCAAACAAATTTGGTATTCTTCTTGAGCAGGCTTGTCATTGGATGTGCAGTAACAGAAAAATTAGGACAGTATTTCCTTTAATAACCTGCCATACCCAGAAATCTCATCAGTTCTTTCCTGTTGGTGGATGAACCCCAGTAATGATAGCCATATTGTGATTATATGGGCCATCGTCGTGTCTTGTTGTTGATTCACAATATTTTGCCCAAAATCTGACATCCATTTAAAACGAGATGTGTATAGTTACTTCAGCGCTGAGCATTACGCTATAGAACACAACGAGCATGGGTATTTTTTAATGGCACTTGCAATCGTTTCATTTCACTGCTCCAATCATCAACCTGTATTTGTTGATAAATTGTAAACCACGCGTTCTTCAGTGGACCCAGAGCCATTCTCGTTTTCCCTACTGCTATCACATGCGGAGCGGGTCATTTTCCTGTTGACTTGATCCATTATTTTCTCTGGTAAAAATCCTTCCAAACAAGGATTCTTTGGCCATAGAATTTCCTCCCCGTTAAAAGTAGAAAATACCAGAGAGGGCATTTCATACAATCAGTTTTAATCTTTTGCTCTTCGATTTTTTGGGGAAAATATTGCTCAATAGAAAAACGCCTATTGAAACTTAAATTCCCGTTGCTAAGACCCTGTGCTTACGCTTTGCTTTTTTCCAAGAGATAGTATGCCCTGAAGTTTCTCAGACTTTCCTATTTTTGTCTGATACAAGTGTAATTTTGGGATAAAAACCCCCTGCGTAAAACACCAACTCAAAACTTGATGGTTAAATATAACAATGATTGAGTCTCTCCTTATCTGGTGAGACTGTTTAAGTAGAAATTTTCGTGAGGCTTTTATGTTTCGCGCATACATCTACAACCGCGAAATAAAACTCGCGAAAAAATGTACTTACAAGAGATGCTCAAAAATGGTAACACAAACATTGTACTGTAAACAGCTCCGGACTTTGTGGCTTCAACACTTGCACATTGGTCCCATATAAACACCTACTCTACATAATACCTTTTTGTCATTGTCTAGTAAACAAACTTGAGATTGAGAATTGAAAAAAGAACACCCATTGGAAGACCATAAATCTGCCCGCGGGCTGCAGGGTACAAAAACATAAGCAAAAACCCCGATCTCAACGCAACCTCTGAAATATAATGGTGCATTCTCGGTTGCATTTACCTTTTGAACCCATGACCTTTTGACATGTTTTTTTCCATGTCGTGGTACTGTAGTTTAAGTTGTTTTGATTCACATTGACCCCGCATTCTGGACTTCTTCTAACTCATATTAAACAAACGGTGGAATCTTATTAGTAACTCCAATCGGAGGACACAATCATCTTCGGGGAAATCTCTAAGGTCCTGACTCCTGCGATTGATGACCGCCGACTAAAATACCCGAGAAATGACCCGAAAAAAGGGCCCGCGCTGTCTGGGAAGAAAATGGGTCATTGGACAATTGTGTTTATCCACCGGAATAAGAGCTTTCGATCGATATACAAGCCACAGAAAACGGTTTTGCAGCATAACAAAGATGATATAGTAATAATTAAAACGATATAATAAATGAAAACACTATCAGGAAGATAACATTTGTTATATTTGGTGTCAATTAATAAGTTTAATGAGCATTTCCTGTTACAAAATTTTGACAATCGCAAAAATAAAACCACGAAATGTCAGCATTTGGCAAATTCGCAAATAAATGTAAACTCGAAAATATTGACTTATACAGTTGACTATCATCAAATTTTTGACTTTGTCATTTCCTCCTGCATCTTCTTGGTTGAGGAAACTCATAACTACCAAAATTTCAAAGTGTCACCTGAAATATAGAATAAAGGTATGAATTTTGGGAACGCGGTAATCAAATGTTATGCAACGTTCTCCCCTTCTATTTGAGAGGTCTACACTGGGTGAAATCGCTTGACAATGGCAAAGAAACATGATTTGCAACAGAATTTGTCCCAGCAAATTTCCCATGGATGCACAAAACAAGCGAAGCAGTCGAAATTTTCAACAATCTTTTGATTTGCTGAAACAGTTTAAAGGAAGTCCACAATCTTCCACATCCTTTGCTCGAGGTTTTTGATATAGCAATTACCAAGTCCTGGTTCATCACATGGTTTGCAATCTTGCTGCCTATAGGTAAACCAGAATTTCTGTAGAGTTCTCAGAATGGCGAAGATAAGACACTGTGCTCTGATTGTCCTTTGAATGCGAACATCTTCTGACATGTTTGTCCCAGGAAGTTCTCATCCCTAGTCATTAGACTAGGTCATCAGATAAGTCATGCTTATTGCACACACAATTGCAGTTGCATATTTTTTCCAGTTCTCCTCACTCATAATTTATCTGTTTAAATTTAACATGATTTAATAAATATAATAATACCGAACAATAATATAATATTCAGGAGTCGTCACACCTCCCCCTTACAGAAAGAGTTGAGTACAATTAAAACTTTCTTTTTTCTTGTCTTTGCTACTACATTGTATCGGTGGAGAGTTCGCATTTAGCTGCTCTTGAAGGGCACGCATTACATTGTCCCTTGCTTAATATGCTTTGATGTCCAGTTTAAACCCTTTCAATTGTTAACTCCATCTCAGTCTCTGATTCTTGTTCTCATTTTGTGTAGAAAAGTGAGTGGATTGCGGTCAAGTATACCAAAACACAAGTATTGGGTGTTTAGAGGTGAGCTCAAGCACACTCAAAGTGTTGTAATGCTAGCAGCAGGCTAAAGCACTCCGTTCAATGGTTGAGTAATTTTGCTGATGCTTATTGAAACTTTTTCGAATAGGAGCAAATTGGATGCTCAACTGTGTCTTCACCCTCTTGTGCTAGTACTGCACCGCATCCCGCATCACTATGCATCTACCATCAATTTGAACTGAGTCTGAAAATCAGTGCTGTCAAACTGCGAGCTCATGAGAAGGCCTTACTTTTGTCAAAATCCTCTTGTCATGCATCAGACCAAACAATTTGGTATCTCTTGACAGGCTTGTCATGGAATGTGGCAGTAACGCGAAAAATTTAGGACAGTATTTCCTTATAACCTGCCAACCCGAAATCTGCATCAGTTCTTTCCCTGTTGTGGTGATGGAACATGTCCTATTTGCCTCTCTTTGGCTTGGATTGGGGCTTGAACCTGCCTTGACCCACAATGTGGCCTAAATAGGGACTGTGGCACAACAAAATCACTCTTTGCTAATTGACAGTTACACTTGGCTTTTGACAATTGGTTCAAGAAACAATTGTGCATTTTGTTTATTGGTCTTCCCATGTCTCAGAGTACGCTACCAATCATCTATATATCCTTCAACAACCATCCTACCCTCAGCAATTAATACCTTGTTTACCAATCTTTGGAACGTAGCAGGAGCATTTTTCAAGCCAGCAGCACCCTTGTACTGGTACAATCCATCGGGTGTTACAAACGCTGAAAATTCTTTTGCTCGTTCTGTCAGTGGAACTTGCCATTATCCCTTTAATAAATAAACTTGCTACACAAATTTGGCATGTCCATCCTTTCATACAATCATCAATTCTTGGTATCGGATACAGTCGTTTGGATTTTAGATTTGTAGCCCGAAATCTTGGCACACTCGGAAATGACCCCATAAGGTTTCGGTACCATTACACACGGTGACGAACATCTTCGCTGTGGCTGGGTTCAGTTATATTGTTCTGTAACATATAATCTACCTCTTCTTTCAAGATTTTGGCGTTTCTGGGGTTCACCTATATGGGTGTTGTTTTGATAGGAGTGGCATCACCGACTCTAGTCATGATACAACCGCATTTGTTTTGGTAGGAAGACTCTGAAACAAATGATCAAACTTGTCTCAAATTGGAAAATTCTCTTTTTGACTTGTCCAGGTGACCTGTGTTTTGTTCCAAATTGTGACCATCAGAGTTGTGTATAAAGTTTTTGGGTTGACAACAGTATGCATGTCTCCCTGTTTTGTGGTTTTCTGAACTATCGGTACATGTAACTTTTCCTCTTTGTTTATATTATCACCCACTTGGTCTGAAATTGTCATGGCAACATTTTTTTGAAGTGCTGGTTCATCTCTGTCACATTACTTTTCCAGCATATGATGTGACACATGTCTTTGTTTTCGCTACCTGGCGTTTTTTGACAACATAGTTTACATCACTGACCTTGGATTCAACCTCCATGGGACCAAACTGTATCTGCTTGCAATGATGTCCCAAGAATTGGAAATAATACCAAAACTTTAATCTCCCACCTTTGTTCAAACCTCTAATCCCTGGCTTTTTCATACCACTGTTTCATTTTTGGCTTGTCTGTGCTTCTTTCAAATTTTCTCTTTTTGGCATTTCACATTCCCTTGTCTCTTGACTTGACTCCGATACAACTAGTTTAAGAGGTTTTCAATTCACTGTCAGTTTGTAACCATTTTTCTTTGATAAGTTGTAACGGTCCTCGGACTTGATGTCCAAACATAATTCAAACTTCTGAATCCTAGTGATTCCTGCACCGCTCCCCCTAGAGAGTACTCCCTCATCCCCATCCCCTTTGGATATTCTGACAAAAGGTTTCACATCATCTTCTTGAGGGTTCTGGTAAACCTTTCCAGTGCGCCTTGGGATTCGGCAATGGTACGCGAAGATTGTATTGGAAATCCCTAATTCCTATGCATACCTTGCGGGAAATGAGTCCGGACATGAATTAAGAAAACGCTTGGATCTGATTTGGATTACTTAGGTCGGCCAATACTAGTGTAGAAACTTAGTAGTGGCTTTCACAATAGTGTGTGCTTTGATATTTCGGCATGGGAATCGCTTCTGGAAAAGCGGGTTGATGCACAATATAGTCAACAATACTGGTTTTCCCTGACTTTGTTTTGGCAAAGGGGCCTACACAATCATAATTCTGCTGAATTGCCCTCAAATGCTGGAATTGGTTTCAGTGGAGCTGGTGGATTTTCATATTTGGCTTTCCTACTACCTGATATGTATGACATGATTTGCAATTTCAAGTTAAACATCTTCCTGAGTGTGGGCCACCAAAAATGATTTAAAATTCTTCATGAGTCTTACTAATCCCCAGGTGTCCAGCCATTGGGTTATCATGTTCAAGACTGATTACTTTTCTTGCTAAATTGATGTACAACTATTTGATGTACATCTCTCCAGTCATCTTCAGCCGAAACCATCTGGAGGTCTATATTTTGTCTTATCAAAATGCCATTTTCTTTGAAAAAGCACACAGGAACGTTTTGAGCTTCCTGTTTGGGCAATGACCTTTCAATGAATTCAGTGAGTTTTGGATCTTTCCGCTGCTCCTCGATCAACTTGTTTTTTTGTGATCGGATCAGAAGTACAATGCTCTAATTTCACCTAATACTGAAATGTCATTAGACTTGAGAAAAATGTATCGTCCAAATCTAGAAAGATTATTCTTTTCCTTGGTTCTTTTTGGTGGTTTTGATTGTCTGTAGTTTTCAACACATCTCTCTATCTCTTTGTTGATTTTGTTTACTCATAGCCCTTAATGGCACGGCCGGAAAAAGATTATTTCCTCTTCATTGGCATCTTTGACACAAGGCTTTGTTGACACTATTGGATTTTATTACTTAACCCAGCTACCACGTGTTGTCGTTCCTAAATAAACGCCGCCCCTGCTCTAATAAACGCCCCCTACGATTTTTGTATAAAACATTCAAGGTAAATGAGTTAAGCTTACCTAAATTCGCATGAATTTAAATGTAGTGGCGAGACTGCGTAATCGTATCATAATGTTGTTGTCATCAACCTTTCTAAAAGTACAAAGTGATGTGTGTGGATTTCATGTGTATAACACATCTGGACCCCCAGTAATCTTTTATAAACGTGTACGGTTTATTTTTGTGGGGATTTTTGACTTTACAAATTTTTGACTGTAATAAACGCCCCTCTTTTGAAAAATGCACGCCCCCGCCCCGGGGCGTTTATTAGGAAAATAACGGTAAATCATTCCCAGTAGCATTGACACACTGCTGGGCCGTATTGCCAATTAGGAGGCCTACCCCTACATTGACTGTGCCTGAAAACACTGTCCGATTTTCAAGTTAATTTGGTGGAGTGGCACTTTTTTATGTTGGAGATTTTTTCTGAAAAGGGTAGTGTATCTTCTAGAATTAAGTTTTGATCACAACCTGTGTCACGCATTATATATTGGTTGTGGGTTAGTTTCCTTCATCGGTTGTGAGACTGTCCTGGTAGACAAAGGTTTGAATTCTTCACTCACTCTCCCATTGTTTGCATGTTTGTTTGCCCTTTATTTTGGTATGCCTTTCTGGTACTATGCATGCACTTAGTTTTCTTCCCATGTAATTTTCCAACACTGGTGAAAACAAGTGGTGCCCTTTCTTTTTGCAATAGTTGGCAACGAATGATCAGACTTAGAGGCCCTCCCTGAACTTGATTCAAATTTTTTCACTAGTTTTGTACTAGTATCTGGATTTTGGTTTTTTCCACACTGTACGTAGGTATCCTCTAGAAGGACCTCGTATCCACTGGACAGGCCACCGAGCCGCGTAGCGCGCGGGTCCTTCAGCATCCGTTCTTTTACTTGACAGCTCCAGTCAATTATAATAATCCGTGACTTGCAAGTAGAAATTGATGAGCTACGTAAGTACTTCTCCAAATATTGTAGGTCAACCCCGCCCCCACTGTGGAAAACTCCAGGTCACCACCCCCCGCCCTGAATTCGGGTATTATTTCCATTCCAACGGATGTCCCCTTAACCGCCATACATTTGGGATGTTCGCTAACAATGCGCGCACAAGTCATAGTGATTTACAATCACATCACATACAGTGTAATTACATACAACTCAACATGATGAAAGGTTTGAAGAATAAAAATGTCTGCACAAAGAAATGATGTTTGTGAAAAAAAAAATTGTGTTATAATTATTGTGTGAATATTTTTACAGGACGCTTACAATTATGTCCTTTAGTGCCGTTTTACGTATTTAGGCCAAACTATCTTCATGTGGCCTGCTATTCTTTTTCAGCCATTTCACGTAGTTAAAAAAAAAAAAAAAAAAAAAAAAAAATTTTCATCAGGAATCAAAATCCAAAATGGGTGCCCGCACCTCCCCGTCCCCCTCCCCACCACTCCTCCCTCCCCTTCCCCTCCCCTTCCCCCTCCCTTCACCTCCACTTCTGCTTCCCCTGTCCCCTCTCCCTTCCCTTTCCATCCCCTTCCCCTCGCCCTTCCCCTCCCTCCCCATTCATTTTACTTTCCCCCTCCCCTCCCTCTTCCCCTTCCATCCCCTCCCATTCCCTTCCCCCTCTTCACTTCTCCATCCCCTTCCCTTCCATTCCCCTTCCCTATTCCCCTTCCCTTTCGCTTCTTTCCCTTCTTCCTTCCTTTTTTGTTATTTTTATTTATTTATTCATATATAAAGGTAAGTTGGGGAATTTTTCCTTCATCCATTCATTAATTTCTTTTTTTCCTTCATGCTTTCATTCATTCGTTCTTTTCTATATTTATTTAAATATGCACATATGCATTTAAACATGCTCTGCTACTTATTCACCGTATTTCTTTCTTATTTTCATCTTTCCTTTCCTCAGTTTGTTCACACTACTTTGTTTTCAGAAATTCTTTTCTCCCGATTCTCAGTTATTCTGCGGTGATTCTTTGGCATATTTTAAGCACGCTTGAGTTCCCCATTCCCCTCTTCATTCCCCCTCCCCTCCCCTTCATCCCCCTTCACCTCCCCGGCTCCAATCAGCCATCCCCCAATCCCCCTCCCCATTCCCCGTCCCCATTCCCCTCCCTCATTCCCTCTCTCTCCCCATTCCCCTCCCTCATTCCTCTCCCCATTCCCCTTCCACTTTTCCCATTCCCCTTCCCATTCCCCTTTCCCATTCCCCTTCCTTCCCTCCCCCTTTTCCCCTTCCCGCCTCTCCTCTCTCCCCCCCCTCCCATCCCCCTCCCCATTCCCCCTCCCATCCCTCCCCTTCCTTAAGAATACTTATTAGAGTATAATTCAATATATTATATTTTAATATAATAACTCAATGTATTAGCACTTTGCCGAACATAGCTCGACCTTTTTTTGTGGCCCTAAACATAAACAATAAGGAAAGAATGAGCTGAGATTTATTTCTCCCCGCTCCAATGTGTCCATTCCCCCTCCCCATCCCCCATTTCCCTCCCCCTCGCCTCATTCCCCTCCCCCCATTCCATCCCCATTCCCCTCCCCATTTCTGCCCCCATTCCCCTCAACCCATTCCCCAATTCCCCTCCCCATTCCCCCTCCCCTTCCCCTCCCCCCTTTCCTCCCCCATTCCCCTCCCCCCTTGGCCGCTCTCCCATTTCCCTCCCCTCATTCCCTTCCCATTTCCCTTTCCCCCTTCCCATTCCCCGTTCCTTCGCCTTCCCCCTTTTCCCCTTCCCCCCCCTTTCCCTTTCCCCTTCCCCCTATCCCCCTTCTCCTCTCCTCTCCTCGCCCCCGCCCCTCCCCTTCGCCTTCGCTTTCCTTCCTTCCCCTCCCCCCTTCCCCCTCCTTCCCCCCGTCCCCATTCCCTTCCCCCCCTCCCCCTTGCCCCCTCCTCCTCCCTCCCTCAGCTCCTTCCTCTCCTTTAGTCTCTTCCTATTTGCCTCTTAGTTCTCTTTCTACGTCCTGCCCATCCTGCATTAAGCAATTTGGCCCCGAACATAAGCTCGAACATTTTGGGACCTATATACTAAACAATATGTGTGTGTGTGGGATGCCTGAGATTCTTCTCCCCTGCTCCCATCGCATTCCCCCTCCCCAAACCCCTCTCCCCATTCCCCCTCCCCATTCCCCTCCCTTCCCCATTCCCTTCCCCTTCCCCTCATTCCCCCCCCATTCCCCTCCCCCCATTCCGCTCTCCCCCTTCCTTCCCCATTCCCCTCCCCATTCCCTTCCCCCCTTCCTCCTTCTCCCCCATGTCCCCATTCCACCCCCTCCCCCCCCCATTCCCCTTCCTCCCTCCGTCCATTCCCTCTCCCGCCATTCCTCTCCACCCCTTACCCTCCCCCATTTCGCTAAACGGATCGGCCCCCTTCCCCTCCCCGTCCCCCCCCCTCTCCTCCTCTCCCCACTTCCCCCTTCCCCTCATCACTCTTCCCCTCCCTTCCTCCTTCCCCTTCGCCGCCTCCCCCTAATCGCGCCGGGAGCCACCCTCCCCCTTCCCCCCCTCCCCCTCCCTCCTCTCCTTATAATACTTATTTAGTATATTTGCATATTATTATATTTATTAATAATACCTCAATGCAATTAAGGCATATTTCAAATTTTGTCAATCTCAAGTTTTGGACTTACATTCATAAATATGTGTCTGAATCGTTTTCCGAGTACCTATTGGCGGAAAATAAAGAGGGCAAAATACTCACAAATGTCCGACAATTTTCCAACTTATTTTGATTTATATGTATTCTACATTACTTAAGCTTTCCATCCATACCAAATTTTCCAAATATTCAGAATCATGACATATTTCCTTAAGCAATTTTCCGACTAGCTCAACTTTTTGCGCGAACAAGCTCTACTTCTAACATGAAACAATAAAGAATTGATGCTGAGATTTATTTCTCTCCGGCCCCATCTCCATTCCTCCCCAATCCCCCGCCCCATTCCCCTTCCCCTTCCCCCCTCCCTCATTAACCCTTTAAACCCTTCCCCCATTCCTCTCCCCCTTCCCCGCGCCCCTTCGCTTCCCCAATTCCCTTCGCCATTCCATTCCCCATTCACTTTCTCCCCTTCCCCAGTCACTTCTCCGTCTCTCTCCCTCCCCTCCCTCTCCTGCTCCTCCCTTTCCTTCCTTTCCCTTCCCCTCCCTCCCCATTCCCCCTCCCCATTACCCCCCCTCATTCCCCGCTCCCCGGTCCCCATTCCCCGATCCCCATTATCCCTTCCCCAACCCCCCTCCCCCTCACCTTCTTCCCCTTCCCCCATTCCCCCTCCCCTTCCCCCCCCTTCCCTGGCCCTCCTCTTAAGTATACTTTATGTATTATCAAGAGTATTATATTGATATATAACTCAATGCAGTAAGCAACCTTTTTTGTGGACCTATACATGAAATAACAGAAAATGATGCTGAGATTTATTTCCTAGCTCCCATCGCCATTCCCCCCTCCCCCTCCCTCTCCCCATTTCCTTCCCCCGTCCCCTCCCCATCCTCTCCCCTCTCTCCTCCCCTCCCCCATTCCCCTCCCCCATATCTCCCCTCCCCATTCACCTCTCCATTCCCCTTTCCCATTCCCCCCTTCCCCTTCCACCTCGTCTCCTCTCCCTCACCTCCCGCCCTCGACTCCCGCGCCCCCTTCCCCTCCCCGATCCTTCCCCCGTCATTCACGCTTGTGGTCCCCCTTCCCCTCCCTCTCCCGTCCCTCTACGCCTTCATCCACTCCTATCTTATCGTCCCAGCTTTTTGTCCCAAAAAAACGCAACACGTTGTGCAGGCGACATAATTTTGAACAAAGCATGTGACTACTTATTTTTTGTTGTAGGTACGAAGGGACTGTTAGCTAATACACCCCTGAAAATTTCCTAAAGGGGTAGTGTTCTATATTTTTTAAGATATGACCCCGACAATCAAGTAACCCGCAGAACCCATTTTACAAATGAGGAGCTGGTAACCACACTACTGCAGAAAACAATGGCAAATACACCAATATTGATTCACTCAACATTTATTTACTTGCCCCAATTTCTTGCAGAACAACTTGCTACTGGGTCAAATGATGCATTTATAATAATTATTACTTACTGATATGATAAGACATTAATTTAATTGGTGATAAAATATGTTTCAAAAAACGATATTTCAAAACTATGACTAAGTCATAGACACACTCCACATTCCATAAAATGATAAAATTGCGTTTGGCTGCAACTTGCGCTTTTTACTGAAAATAATATTTCCATTCCACTTTATGAACCTTGTGTTCAACACATTCAATATACATATCGTATATCATTCTTTCATTAATGGGTTTGGTTAGACACTTTTGGGTGTGCCGTCACAAATGTTTATGAATGAGTAGCCCTATCATGCTATCTTATTTGAACAATTCGAAGAGTTTGTTGTTCTACACTACGAAATGTTTTGTGTTCTCGTGATCATACAATTCCTAATTCGATCTTTTAAAGTGTGTTTAAATGCTGTTTTTTTGAGCTGTTATTACCAATGGAAAACATTCATAACGTTAATACTGTTACAAAAATATCTGTCTTTAAAAAGGAAAATGGTGTTGAATTTAGAGATTCATATTGGTGGTTCTGAGTGCAAACGTACAGTGTAGTGCCGTATTTGTAGTTAATAGCGCCCCGGCAATTGGTTAAATGTGTCCTTCATGGTTACTACTTGAGTTCTTGGGTCATACCTTAAAAAATATTGACTCTACTTTATGAACTGTTTTCAAGGATCTTAGCTACAGTCCCATCTATCTTACAACACAGAATAGAGTCTCACATCTTTTGTTCAAACTTATGCGCCTGCACCAAGTTTTGCGTTTTTTTTTTAAAAAAAACACTGTATATTGCAATATTATTATATTAATAATCATAACCTCAAGCTTAACAATTTTGCTCGAACAGAGCTCAAAACGTTTTTGTGGACCTATACATGAAAACAATAAAGAAATTGATGCTGGATTTTTTTTCTCACATGTGCAAATTTTTTGCATATTTCTTCCTTACAAAGCATAATAAATTTAAACAAGCTGCGTGTAACGTTTGCAATTCAGAGCGAACGTTGAACCTGACTATCTAATGTGATCGTTATACCAAAGGGTCTACGCAATTCCAAAATAGGGGTATGTGGTCGGCTGCTCGTCAGCTGTTGTCATCTCCCCGGTTGCCAAGTCGGCATTTATTTGCTAAATATGATCTGTCAATGTGAGCAGGTTGATTGACATTGCTTTAGGTTTTCAACCGCAATGATTTCTTTCTCCAATGCGGAAGGACCCTCGCGCTTTGCGCTCGTTGGCTAATTCACAGGGGGGTATGGACCAGGGAGGAACGAGGGTCCTTCTGGATGGACATAGCGAGGTGAGGGGACGGCTATTCTGCCACGGTTTTTCTGTTGAATTTGACCTTGCCGAGGTATAGATTAATTTATGTGTGAGTGCATAATCATCTGCGATTGTTTGCTAGCTTTCTGGCTCATATTGTTTCAATTTTACATAGATCATCTATGAGTCTGATATCAGCATGCACCCATTGCTAAATCCTCTAATCAATATCAATTGCTTCAAAAACTCTTAAAATCTTCTTCACGCGCCTTAGCAGTCAATCCATCGAACGAGCAACTTTTCTTTAGTGCGTGCAAATTCCACATGTGTCTGGTTTGGTGTCTGTTTTGGTACCCCTGAATTCATGGTCTATAGGCCTCAGGTACTAGCTCCTAGGCTTTCAGTATGGGCCTGTTTAACTTGATCATAATAACAAGCACCTAAGCCTCATGCCTAGGGCAGTAACTTCACTGCTTTGCCTACGAGAACACCACTCTTAAAAGATAACAAATTCCAAACTTGGTTTTGGGGTCCATTTGAAATTAAACACACAAACCATCTCCTAAATTAAATTAAAGTTCCAGTATTCTGTTGGTGCGCAATCATTGCTCCGTAGAACATGATCCGAAAAACACATAAAAAATCGAGTTATTATGCAAACAGTACACATTCTTGGCTAGGTACAGTAGTCACAACTAAGTAATTCGCGAATCAAAGAACAAAGTCTTTGGTCTACATAGACCAGGAGAACGCCATCTTAATTAAATGCAACTCGGGTGCAAATAATGAAGATACTGGAAGAATCTGCAGCTTTAATATCCATACAGTCTCAGTGGTTAAAGGTGATGTCACTGTAAAGAGCAAGGTGTCCTGCTGTAATTTATGTTACCTTGTTTTCCCAGGCTAAAATTGTCGCAGCTCTGACAATTCAAGCCACTTTTGCCAGAATGTTAAAAAATATAATAACATTTCATAAATCAAATGTTCTCAAAGTTCTCCAAACCCTCTATTTAAGGGAAAGAGAAGTCTAACACTCGGAAATCTTCTGAACAACTAACTGGCACAGAGAAATAACTCGCAACAGATTTGTCCACAGCAGCAAATTTTCCCATGATGCATCAAAAAACAAGCGAAGACAAGTCGAAATTTCACATTCTTTTTGAGTTCGCTGAAACATGTTTACAGGAAGTCACACTCTTCCACATCCTGTGCTCGAATTGTTTTGACATAGCAATTCCACAAAGTCTATTGTTCATCAACAGGTGTGCATTCTTGCTTCCTATAGGTAAACAAAGAATTTCTGTAGAGTTCTCAGAATGTCGAAGATAAGACACTGTGCTCCGATTGTCCTCTGAATGCGAACATCTTCTGACATGTTTGTCTCAGAATTCTCATACACTAGTCCATTTAGAACTAGTCAATCAGATAAGTCTCCTTATAAATTGCACAACACAATTGCAATTTTCATATTTTCCAGTCTCTCACTCTAATTTATATGATTAAATTTTAATACGATTTAATTAATATAATACAAAAATAGATAATCCTTCAGAGAGTCTGTCACAATACCTTTATTCTCATTCTTAAACCAGTTTAAAAGGAAAAAATTCATTTAAGTTCAACTCATTTAAGACGGGACAAGGGCTACCAATTTTGGAAAAATCTGCTGGGGATGTTTCTGGACTAATAATACAATCACAAAAAGACTGAGGACTGCCGAGGTGCAAAGTTGCGACAGCCAGCAAACAAACAGTGAACCAAAAAACAATCGAAACTACAGGAAGCATAAGCGAGCCGATAAAACACCAAGGACGAGGTCATAACAGGTCAAGAACTTGTACAGCGAAACACAGTTTATGCCAATAACCAACTTATGACATAGAGGGGTTGAGACTGGAAATCAAAACTAATCAAGCGAGAAGACGACTAGCACTAGTCAACCTAATGAACAAACATCAATACGCAGCAGCGACTACCTGTTTCAATTAAATAATTAACCCGGCATCAGCCAAGTGAAAGTGGTGGTACTATAACATCATTTTTGACAGGCGGTGAATTTAAGAATAATAGGTAAGAGAGCGGTGAGATGTTTGGAGAAACATAATAGACAGGGGGGTGGTTCTGGGACAAAGGAAGAAAGTCAGAGTGTAAGAGATTACAAGTGAAGTTGCGTGTAGAAAAGGAATTGAACGGGCAGATGATTGGGGGAAGGGGTATAACCAAAATCATAACATTAGTAGAAGGGGCAATGCGACATGATGATCCAGAAATTTTAACTGACAGGCTCATGTCGTATAAATCTCGGTCAATCAACATCAGTAAACTGGCACACGGCGAGGACAGCCCAACAACCAAAGAAATGTATGTAAGTGAATACAGAAGGTTAAGCCAGATATAGAGGCACACTCACAATGATTGCTGCGAACATGGCAAAGTTCTCGAGATGGGCCTAACTAAGTTTTAGAAGGCCTGAATGAGATGAAAACCAAACACAAAAGTCAGCACAGATACTGGCAGACAGTCCTGTTTACAGCACACTCAACGACGGGGAGTAGGACAAAAGATGGGGCGGTGGATGTATCCGCGGATGGAGAAGCCGACTTGGAATTGGTCCATCGCCATACAAGGGAGTGTTGAGGGACCGTTTTGTTCAACATCTTAAGGGAACAAATATTTATCAAGCCTAAATTTTTACATTACACTAGAATCTAAATTTTCATGAGTTAAGAGGGAGACAAGCTAACAATAGAAGTAGTGCAACGTCATATACATGTAAGTTGCTGTACATGTGTATTATTCTGGGACACACGGTATATTGAAATATTATATATTAATAATAATACTCCAATGGCATTAAGCAATTTTGCCGAACCTAGCTCAAACTTGTGTGGGACCTATAAAGGAAACAATAACTTCTTGGCCTAGAAATGATGCTGAGATTTATTCTCAAGTGCAAATTTGCATACTTATTACAAAAAGCAAAATAAAATTAAAAAAAAAGCTGCCGTGAACGTGTGCATCAGAGCGAACTGACCGGAAACTACTAGATGTGATCGTTCCCAAAGGGTACTAACCGCAAAGTCAAAAGGAGGGGTATGTTGGTCGTTGTCGTCCAGGCTGTTGTATCCCGGTTGCCAAGCTCGAATCTTATTGGACTAAATATGATCTTCAATGGGGCAGGTGCTGGACATTTGCGTTAGGTTTTAAAGCAAGATTTCTCCAATGCGAAGGACCCTCGCGCTATGCGCTCGGTGGCTAAGTCACAGGGGGATGGACACAGGAGGAACGAGGGCCCTTCTGGATGGACTATAAGTAGGTGGAGGGGACGGCTTAATTCTGCCACGGTTTTCTGTGGAAATTTGACTTGCCGAGGTATAGATAATTTATGCGTGAGGCATAATCATCTGCGATTGTTGTGCGTTCTCATTGTTCAATTTTACTAGATCATCAAGATGAGTATTGATATCAGCATGCACACATTGCTTACATTCCTCTATCAATATCAATTGTCTCAAAACTCTTAAAATCTTCTTTCACTCCTTAGCAGTAACCATCGAACGAGCAACTGTTCTTTAGTGCGTGCAAATTCCACATGGTCTGTTTGGTGTTTTTTGGGGATAACCCTGGACTTTCTGTCTATAGGCCTCCGGTACTAGCTTCTAGGCTTTAGTATGGCCTGTTTAACTTGATTCATAACAGCCCACTAGCCTCATTTAGCCACTGGCAAGAGTACGCTCAATGGATTGCTACGAGAACACTCTAAGTACACAAAAGCAAACTGGTTTTGGCCATTTTAATTAAACACACACAATTCATAAATTAAATTGGTTCACCGTTTCTTGTTGGGGGCGCATCAGTCTCCGTAGAATCAGGTCCACATAAATTCTGGCGACACAAATCTTGCAGGTAACAGTTCAACTAGTTCGCGAAATCGCAAGTCTTTTGGTCTAGCCCGGCCGATTAATTTGCAAACTTGTAAGATTGGAGATTACATGGAAGAATAACTGCCAGCTAATAAAGTCCATACAGGTACTCAAGTGCGTAAAGGTTGAAGGTCACTGGTAAAGAAGCATGTCCTGATCGAAGTTAATGTACCCTTTGTTTTTCCAAAGCATAAAAATTTGAGCAGCTCTGATCAATTCAGCATTTCCCGAATGTAAAAAAATATAAATTTAAACAATCAAAGTATGCAAAGTTCTCCACTTTCTATTTGAGAGGTCTACAACTCGGTGAAATCTCTTGACAACTGGCAAAGAGAAATAACTTGCAACAGAGTTTGTCCACCAGCAAAAAATGTCCCATGATGCAAAACAAAAAACAAGCGAAGGACACAGTCGAAATTTCACATTTCTTTTGAGTTCGTGAAACATGTGTAAGGAAGTACACAATCTTCCACATCCTGTGCTCGAAGTGTTTTGATATAGCAATTACACAAAGTCTATTGTTCATCAACAGGTGTGCAATCTTGCTTCCTATAGGTAAACAAAGAATTTCTGTAGAGTTCTCAGAATGGCGAAGATAAGACACTGTGCTCCTTGTTCTCAGATTGAGGACATCTTCTGACATGTTTGTCTCAGGAAGTTCTCATACACTAGTCCATTTAGAACTAGGTCAATCAGATAAGTCATGCTTATATTGCACAACACATTGCAAGTTTCATATTTTTCCAGTTCTCCTCACTCATAATTATATGATTAAATTTAATACGATTTAATTAATATAATACAGAAAAATAATATAATATTCAGGAGTCTGTCACAATACCTTTATTCTCATTCTTAAACAGGTTTATCATTTAAGGTCATCTTTAACCCAATTTTGCGATGTTTTATGGCTTAAATACAACAAAAAAGGACTGCCACCACCCAGTGACAACAATCGAACAACCCGTTGAATGCAACGATCATACGCAACGAGACACAACATTGGCAGGCGCGAGCGAACGTAGCAAAATGCAGTATGACGCGAGCACTTTCAACCTAAAAATAACATCAATACGCAGCGCGTACTACCTGGGTTCAATTAAATGAATTGAACCCGGGCATCAGCCAATGAAATTACTTACATTTTCACAGCTGTTTAAGAATAAAGTATAAAATCTTTGAATGTTTGTCATTACAGGTTCTACAAAAGTCCAAGTAAATCATGGCATGTGCAGCAATGATGTATGAAAATATCTGGGTTGACAAATTCCGTGTGCAGGATGCTGAGCTGGCTTATCATCAAACTCTAGCTAGCCAGAGGGCAGGATTAGTTGTACAGGTAACCAATTAAGCACACTCAATGATTAGCTTCAAGTTCTCTCCTAACAAATTGTATTGAGCAGTGATGGAAAAAAACATAAAATTAAGGCAATTTTTAATGGACAAGAAAAAGTGGCTTTGCAACTGTGAATTTTGACTAAATTTGGGACCTTTTTGTTCACACAATCTTAAGGGAACAAATATTTATCAAGCCTAAAATTTTACACTAGAATCTAAATTTTCATGAGGTTAAGAGGGAGACAAGGCTAACAAATAGAAGTATTGCAAACATTTAATATACATGTAAGTTGCTGTACATGTGTATTATATTATGTGACATTAGACACTGGTCATGTTCAAATTTATAGTGTAATCAAAGTAAGTTTAGGGGTGTAGCATGCTGACCCACTTAAATCAGTCCACTTTATGAATCTGAATTTTGTATATTAAATGATTAGCTAGGTAAAGGTGATAACCCAGTAAACTTCTCATATAGTCAGTCATACTACATCAATATCAAATCTTGGCTATACCCAGTCCAATTAGTTTTCATGCACTTGCATCAAAAACAGTGTTTTGAGAGAAATATATATTAACATGATCTGAATACCAGTCCATCACCTTAATGCTTAGCTTTTTATTTTTAGTTCGTACTTGGAATGCAGTTGATACTTTAACTTTTTATTGACAAAAATTTCCCATTCTTTATTACACGTGGGTTCTTTTAAATAGACATGAGGACATTTCCAAAAGAAACGCCCCAATTTTTTTTTAACCTGATTTTTTTGTACATATTTGGAATGCTTGCCAATGTATTAGATCACACCTGAAGTGAAGAAGCCAAACACACTGGATTTGTAATAAGATCATTAAAATATTGATGTAGAATTTTCTGTCATGCACAACAGAAGAATTGAAGTATGCTTTTCTGTGGGGATGATTGCGATAGCAGACAAAGTTCAAAACATAGTTCTTGATTTTTTTTTTTTACTTGTTGTCCAATAAACCTTCGAAATGTAATAATATTCTCGGTAGGCGTTCTACAACCGATCAAGTCCAAATTGAGAGAAATTCATATCCTAAAAAAATCTCCTGACCCTTTAAAATGTAATTGCATTTAATATTTCTTTTGTTCAGAGATCCTCAAAGAAGACGACTTGTTGTTTCTTGTTTGAGATACTACTCAATGCCCTAAATTTGGGGCCAACCAAGCAGGAGCATTTCCAATGATGCCCTGTGTTCCAGGATGGCTTGGAACAATAGAAGTTTACACCCTACTTTTTTTTTAAATTAACTGTGATTAACATGTACCTCTCTGTACATGGGACTGATGACTTAATCCCCTCCAAAGGACAGGGATATTCTCATGGTTCATTTGCCCAAGTCCAAATGAACCACAGGGAGAGCAGTATTCCAGTTTGTTTTAGGGGAATAAGCAAATGACAGCCGCCATACAGTAACACTTAATTTACCATTTGAATACACATATACTGTAGCAACAACAAGCTCAAATAAAATTCAGCATGTTGGAGGATTTTTTTTTTATTGTCCCTGCCAAAAGTATGTTGGGGAAATGAACTCTATATGGATGTGCAGATGGAAATTTGCCAAGGTAAATGAATGTGGATAAAAGTGACAAAAAGGAAGCTCGTGCACTAAGATATGGTGAACACACTTGGTGAGGACCAGTGCCCTTTATATTCCCCTTAAAGGAGAACCGTACTAAGAATAACTTAGTACAATATACGCTATAAAAATAATTATTGAACACATATCGAGTGGTTTCATGGAAAAACAGAACTATACTAACCATAAAAATGAATTAAAACATTTTGTCTGACAATGCGCTATTTGAAATTCGTGCTAGTGTATATGGGATATTTATACGTATTATGGGATACAGACGGCACAGTAGCGTCGTACACCTTCACATGTGACGCTTTCATAATGTGCATTTCGTATGGTGTGTATGACACAAACGTGCCGGTGGTATCGCATAACACGTTATATAATAGTGCAAATTTTAAATAGCGCATGGTCAGACTAGGGGTTTTAATTCATTGTTATGGTTAATATAATTCCGTTTTTAGATGTAACCACTCGATACGTGGTCAATAATTATTTCACAGAGTATATTGTATAATATTATTCGTTGTACGGGTTCTCCTTTAAAGAAGTGGGCTGCTGAATTAGCAGGGCAGGGAGAGTACAGAAAATGACCCAAGGTTCAGGGGCTGTATTCTCAAAGCACACTTAAAAAGTCTGATCTAAGAGATTCCCTTACACGTAGGAAATGTTAAGGTTTCAACCAAATTTGGTATTCAACCGGGATAATAATTCACACACTGCATAATTGACAGTGCTTCTGATTTGTTTTTGGTATTTGTTTTGTAACATTAAATTCTATTCATATTTATTCTCAGTGTGAGAGTATTCTAGTTAATATACTAACATATTTTTTATAGTATGTTAAGAATTTAATTTTTGTTTTAAAGTTAAACAGTATATGTAACAGTGAGATCACAAATACACAATTTTAATTTTTCATGTTTGATTCTGTGATTTAACTGTTATTGATTTATTTCCAATGGAAGCATTCCAAGTACTCGCCTAGCATACTCTTAACATATTAACCTCTCTGTTAAGGTTGGTGACCCGATCATGGTCAGATTTTTCAAATGTTTTTACCTCACATGGAAGCAGTTAGGTCTAGCTGTTTGCATAGTAGGAACACAAATGTGTACCAAATAGGTCCGTAGGTTTGTGTGTGTGTGTGTGTGTTCTTGTATGACATATACTTCAGAGGACCTAACATTTTGAACTAAGGTCCTTGAAAGGAAGTATTTTTTCCTCTGTAGTTTATTCTTCTTTAATAATAAATGGTTCTTTTAATGTCCTCAGAAATATACCATACAAAAATATGTGTGTATGCTTGCATTTGTGTGTGTAGGCATGTGTGTGTGCGTGCGTGCGTGCGTGCGTGCGTGCACGTTTGTGTGGTCAACCACATTTGGACGTTTTTGGTATTAACAGCAAAAGTTGGGGACAAAGTTGTTGATCGGGTCATCACCTACCTTTAAAAAGGATATCCGTACATTTCTAACCTATGTCTGAAGTCTCAGTTCATACCCCAAAAGTTGTTACAAACAATTAAAATCTTGCTGCATGTTTTAAAAAGTACATGACATGTACTTGAAAAAACCTCAGTATTCAATGTCTTTCAGACTTACAAGGCCTGAATGTCGCAATAAGCCAAGTGTCAAGTGTCTTTGGGCTTCAATTATTTGGTTTGTAATTTGGAATTCTAATGGTTTACATTAAAAAAAGTGAAGCACAAAAACCAATGCTTTGCCCACAGAAAAGAGGTTATTTTTGGCAAATTATTTTTGACCGCACTGATTTTCACCAAAATTGGCTAAATAATCTTTGGAGTTAACGGATGAAGAGGCCAGAGGCCACCACAAAAGAAATTGGGTTCCGCTCATGTTATATCCAAAAAACTACCGGGCCATTCATGTCGGAGAGCAATCAGCCTACGTGTCAGGGCGTAGATACCATTTAATGTTTATAGGAGGGCAATAAATGTGTAAGGAACCCCAGGAGATCTCAAGTTTGGTTTGAGTAGAGATGTTCCTGTCGAGTGTCTGGAAGGAGAACCCATATCATAATGAATTTTGCCAAAAATGAGACTCCATAGAAGCAGACTCCATAGAAACAATTTAACACATTGCTATTTTTCTCAAAAATTGACAGTTCAAGCAAATTCTGAATTGGCCTAATTTTACAACAATTTCAGGAAAAATTTGAAAAATTTACCTATCTCTGTACCAAAATTAGTTTCAAAGAAAGCAACTTTTGGGGTAGAACTTATAAATTCCAAGTCATACTACATGTGTCTGTGTTGAAATCAAGGATGACACTCTAAAGCAAGTACAGACGGGCATGTATATTGTGCAGTACTTGAAAACATAGGAAACCAGTGTTGTGCAGTAAAATTGGGGATGGAGCCACTTGTATTCCAAGGTGGAATCATCTTGTGTACAAAAATGCCTAAATAGGGTCTTTTTCAAGATAATAGGAGATGTACACACACATTTATTATATCAAAATCATCGAAAATACAGAATTAGAGCATGCTTTTCACTTTGTAAATTTTGTGTTTAGGCTGTGATATTTCACTTACTCAATTATCTCCGACTTCTCACATTTAAAAAGAAAATTTTAATTTTTTTCCATGATTGTCTTACTGATTTTACATGGTAATTTCCACAGGTGATTTTCTGAATTCCAGGAATCCCGTAATTGTGAAGGACACCTCATTGGATACTGTCATCCTTATCATCTCCTACACTTAGCCTTATATCAAAGTACTTTGATATGAATGTGGTGCGTCACACATGTACTCATTTATCAGGGTTTGAAAAAATGTCAATTTTCCGGGAAATGTCCCATTCTCACAAGATTTTCCTCTATATCTTATGACAAAATTTTCCCTCCAATTGCCCAGTTTCCCTCCAAATGGCCAACTTTCCTGGTAAGGAGATTCCCAATTCCCCACTTTTTTTTCAGCTATGCCATTTATTTGTATCAAAGTCAAATCAAAATACTTTTTAGAGGGTTTTAAACCCAATGAAGTGAAATGTGCTTAGTTCCATGAGCATAATGCCCACCTTGGAATACTGGCCAACCCACCCCATAAGATCTACAGATGAGATTTTTCACATGTGCCATTTATTATATTATTGTAAATTTTGAAAGAGTCAGTATTTGAAAGATAAGAAATATGTGTGGAATTCGTGTATCTTGGGTATGTGTTTGATGTGTGTTTTGTTACTTGCCGTTTGGATAACGTTACCAACATCTTTTCTTATTTCTCTTTACCACCTTGGCTTCACTGCAAAAACCACCAACCATTGTGGTGAAGGAGATAGCGTGGGTAGTGACCTCATTAACGAGATGCACGTGACGGCAGAACATTAAAATTAAAAATACTCGGAATGACGTGGGAGTAGATGTGATCTCACAAAAGCTACCCACATGTTATGAAATGCACCTGCTATATGCCATCCCCAAACAGAATGTGCTTGCCTTGTACATGTTTTTAGTATAACCCCCATGACTTTAAATCATGCATGAATTCTGTACCTGTAGTTGTACTAGCTACATTGTGTAATGAAGTTATTAATTCTCACTTGCCCAACTCACAATTTACAAGCAGTTAGGGGATGAATAAATATGCTACAGATATTGTCCTAGAAGATTCAGTTAAATGACATTTATCACAAACTAGATTTGTATGAAATAATTTAACAGTGAATAGCCTAATTATTTGTCTAGAATCAGTTGGAAATCATCCATTTTGTAAGGCCCAAAAAAAAAATATTGTTTGTCTCAAAGCTGATGAGTGTTTTGAAAACTAATGCGCTCACTCATAAAAATATCAAAGTTCTTCTGTTCAAAACACACAATACGATAAGTGGACTGACCCAAACCTCAACAAAACTCCGGCAGTTAGGTGGTCATCTAGCAGCTGATCAGAGGCAAGGATCTATCAATTATTATTCTTCAGTATTTTACGTAAGTGGAGATAAAAAGTCCATAAGCCAGTCTGCCTGCATGGAAGGCACTTGAAGCTAAGTGGACTGTTGGACCAAACCTCAACAAAGCTCCATTTCGGGCAGTTAGGTGGTCACCTAGGAGCTGATCAGAGACATGGATCTATTCTATAGACTATGTAACCTTTTCAGTATTTTACTTAAGTGGAGACAAAAAAATTATATTGAGAGTAAAATCATATAAGTTTGCTAAGACTTTAACTAATCCAACTACAGTAATATGAGAACACAAATAAATTGATGATTTATAAACTTGAAATGTCCTAAAATTTCAATTCAGGAAAAGTTAAATATGAAAAGTGTAGAAAAATATTAAAATAAAGACTAAACCATTGACATTAACCGGGAGATTAATACCTTTCACCCTGCCGGTGTTGTTGAAAAATACTGCCGTGATCACGAATCACAAAACAGTCTCTTACACAATAATAAACTGGTGCTTGATGCCATACATAGGACTATCAATGGAAACAGCATAAAAACTAGACTGTGCTCGAAGCGAGCACGAATGTTAGCTTCTCGTTTGAAAACTTCAATCACATAATAATTTATAGAAGAAGGAATTCAAGAATACCCATTTAATTTTAATCAGCAATTGTAGCATTTAGGCCAAATCTGTGGACACCCATGAGAAGAAATGAGATTTTTGAGGAATGCCCCTTTAATTGGTAATGTGGCATTTGGTCCAAATCTGTGAACAGACCATATCAAGCCCCCTACCAGGGGATCCTGTGAGCAAATCTCGTGATGATAGCCTTTAATTTGCAGAGGAAGGAATATATAGATTTTCAAGGAATACCCCTTTGATTGTGGCATTTGGGCCAAATCTGTGAACACCCCATTTGATGAAGCCCCGACCAGGGCATCCTGTGAGCGAATCTCGTGATTTATAGCCTTTAATTTGCAAGAGAAGAATTCATAGATTTTCAAGGAATGCCCCTTTAATTGGTAATTGTGGCAATTGATCTAATCTGTGAACACCCCATTTGATGAAGCCCCTACCAGGGGATCGATCCTGTGATGTGAGTGAATCTCGTGACGATAGCCTGTAATTTGCGAGCGAAGAATGAATGCCCCTTTAATTGGTAATTGTGGCATTTGGGCCAATCTGTGAACACCTTACATGATGAAACCCCTAACAGGGGATATTGTTTGCCAATCTCGTGATGATAGCTTTTAATTTGCGGGAGATGAAGGAATTCATAGATTTTCAAGGAATGCCCCTTTAATTGGTAATTGTGGCATTTGGGCCAAATCTGTGAACACCCCCATTTAATGAAGCCCCTACCAGGGGACCCTGTGAACAAAACTCGTGATGATAGCCTTTAATTTGCAGGAGAAGAAGGATTTAATAGATTTTCAAGGAATGCCCCTTTAATTGATAATTGTAGCATTTGGGCCTAATCTGTGAACACCCCGGATGCAGCATGTACTGGTGGATCTTGAGAGTGAATCTTGCAATGATAGTCTTTGATTTGTATGAGAAGAAGGAATTCATAAATTTTCAGAGAATGCTCCTTTAATCGGCATACATGACCATTGATCCCAAACTGTTAACACCCTTTATGTGGCATGGGTCAGTGGTTCTTCTGACCAAATTTGGCTGAAATCAGCCCATGCGTTTAGCACAAGATAGCCTGGCTAGAATTTAAGGAGTTGGCCCGGGTTACGCCTCCTATTTGCACCAAGGAACCCCATGTTCAGAAAATACAGCAAATTTGTCACCGGCACAAAACAAACCTATATTATCATTTTATGGTGCAATTGGCTCTCACCCCAATACCCGATACTAAGTTTTTTCAATTGTACTAGCTGATCACTGATTTCCCCAGAGTTCGAAGTGCCATCCTTACACCTTGTTCCACTTCATATGTGAGTCCCCCTCGGAAATAGGACGTGCCAGAAAGAAAATAATTTACAACCACAATATGTTAGCTGGCTATACCACTACATAACAATGCGTATCAGTAAAAGTTGTCGTGAATATAAGGGTCGGGGTTTACTCATTGATATTGCTTCCATTTTAAGTGTCTGGCACCAATTTTCAGAAAAAAGATCTTCAACAGATGGGGTTAAATATGACAAATTTCAGAACTAATCATTGGTCAATCTCCCAGGGTACATTATCTGGCAATTATATTTTTTTTGTTACCGATCCGTATTGCGTATCCGGCTAGTGTCTTTATTCCGTGAATGATTTCTGAATTAGGTGTATCGCCTACTTACTTTGGTCTTACCGTTTCTTAAGTTAGGAGCGGTCTCGCCTAACCTACTTTGTTCTGACCGTTTCTTACCCACCAGTCGAGGACTGCTGTGTTTTTCTCTGTACGTTTCTTTCTTTTCTTAATTAGCGGTATCCCTAACTTACTTTGTTCTTACCGTTATCTTAGCATCAGTCGAGGACTCGACTGTGTTTTTCTTCTGTACGGTTTCTTTCTTTCTTCTTTCTTTCTGTCAACATGCTAATATCTCAGACATGGAACATCCCATAATAACCAAAACTGGTCACAAGGACAAGTACATGCACAGAAACTTTTCACATGACCCGATTGGTGTCAAAGGTCACGATAGGGTCACAGGGGTCAACAACGTTAACCATTCAAAAAATCTAGAATTAGCTCAAATCTCAAAACTAATGTT
>JAMKCH010008449.1:0-58704 GCA_023653785.1 Ophioderma brevispina
GATCTATCATTTTAGGTCTAGTTCTGAGGTAGATACATTAAATTCTTCAACCTCCCTGGTAAGTGCAAAGATGTAATACAAATGACCACAATTGACCTAGCATTGTATACACTGTTGTACTTATTTTAATTCATTTCGATGTCGAGATTATTCCTGATGCAGGATGTCTGTACCAGCTTATCGGCGGACACGTCCATCACATGTAAAGCATTACAAAGGCGAAGCCACCCCGACGTAGAATGGTTCAAAGATAGCAGCGAAAGGTTAGAAAGGTTAGAGAGCAAGGCCAAGATCTTGAATACGAGACCTTGACCAATATGATATATTCGTGTACCAGTCGTTTTTTAACTTTATAATGCTCTGCCAAGTGATAGTGGAATGTACTCATGTGTGCTAGGTTTCATCAGCGACTGGTGTAGCCGAAGTACCTGTTAAATTTGGTCAGGTAAGTATCATATATGAAATTTCAATCACAAGACTGTAACCGTAAATTATTAGCCTTGATCATGATGCTCCCCTATGCTCTTCCCTGAGCTTCGCTATTACTAATTCAACTAATACTCTTATGCTTACCAACCCTAAAGTCACCGCAAACCTTATCAGAGCTAAACCGCCTAACTACACAGACTCACTAACCGTGCCAGCCACTATAAGCCCCACCCTATAATATGACTCCAGCTCTTGAAGGTGTTTGTTTCCGATTAAGACATCTTGATATGATAGTCTGGGCCAGGGCATACACTTGCCACCAAAGTATCGTGGAAAACAAATTTGCACGGCTGTAATAGTAGAAGTGATAATTTACATTGCAAGATCTAATTCGCTACTGTGCAAAATGTTGATGGTTAACCATTAAACGACAGCTTTTTTTAATCTGAGAAAGAAAGATATTCGGAAGCTGCAATTTCTGATATACTTCCAGATAAATCATGGGTTCCAAAGGCGAGCGGAACAAGCACCTTCTTAAAAACTTTAACCAACAACCGTAACACGACTAGAGAGAGTAGAGCATAACTATGATGTTTCCACCGAGCGTAAAATCTTACCGAGCCATATCTACAGGGTGTCTCAGAAAGAATTACACCCTAACTATATGCGACCATAACTTCAAAAGTGCTATCACATTTGAGAAATTTAAAAAGAATCTTAAACCCACAATGCCTTTTAAAAAGTTTAATGTAAACATCATCGATTCGGTTCAGTAGTTTGGAAGAAATAAGCGATTATGTAACACATTTCCAATGGAAACTTCCTTCCAAGTTTGCTCACAATAAGTGCTCACCAATGCTCAAAATAATCACATACCGTTGTTGATTTATCTGTGCAAGCTTGGTCTTTTTTTCATGGCCCAAAAGACCGGCCTTGTTTAAATTTGTTGAGATTCACGGCCATTTTGTTCGTTATTATAGTAATAAACAATTACCGAGACAATTAGTAACAAAAATCCACAAGAAAAACAAACTGGTTAAAGAACAAGAATGATCATCTTTATTAAAACAACACCAATAAAATCTGTAGAAAATGTGAAATATGTTAGTTGGAACGGCATAGAATGAATTGAGACTTTACTCAATAACTGAAAACAGTGGATTAAACTGACCAATAAGATTTTCACAATAAGTTTTATCAAATGAGACATCTTATTCCAATAAGATGGGGAATTCTACACTAAAATATCAAAAGCATGCTTTGAGTGCAAATGCTAAATTCCCGCGTTTAATCTATACTCGTGTTATATGAAGTACCTGGCACGAGACAAGATGGTTGGTCAACATTTGTTCGCCCATACAAAGGGCGTTTGTGGTTCAGATATGCCGCGAAACTGGTTTCATAACATTTAATCTGGTTTCAGACAGGATTAGATTAAGACCACAGAATTCTTCCTTGCAAGAAGACAATCGTGAACAATGTTAAGAAGTGCCGTGAAAATGGGTAAAACACATCAAAATTTGAACAAAGAGTCGCTGTGGAAGGCAGGAGAGAAGAACCCCACGCCGAACGACACTTCCGCTTATCTCTACCCGACCTTCCCAAATGGGTGTTTCGATAAGTGCACCGAAAATTAAAATTTGTCCTCATAAGACGACCGTACATAAAGCTTCGTTAAAATCAAGACAAAGGTGCAGACGTAACAATGTGCCACAAATACTTTGCATTTGTTGGCTGCTGTGAATAACAAACGTGAATATGAATTTTATTCAAAACGGAAAAAAATCTACACATCTGAATCAATTCTTAACAAACAGAAACATTCCCCCAAAGCATAAACCTTTTCTAGAAAGCTGCTGATGTTATGCATTTAAATTAAATTAAAAAGGAATTTGGATTGGCGACAGAAGGGTATTTATTAACATAATTTGTCAAAAAAGACCGAAGATGTCACTGACATTTCTTCAATTTTCTTCAATTTTAAGTGAAAGAAAAGATGTAATTTCTTTTGTAATATGTGCAATATTATGTTGACTGGTGAAAATATGCCTTATCTTATTCTGGTTTTTAAAGAAATAAATGAAAAAATGAAAATGAAAGAAAGTATTGATTATTTCTCGCCTGTTCGGTCTGATCATTTTATTACAAAAACTTGGCAGGAAGGGCCATTGATATGTGTTTACATAATCGCTATTTCTTCAAACTACTGACCGAATCGAGTGTTGTTTACATTAAAATATTGAAAAAAATTGTGGTTAAGATTCTTTTTAAATTATTCAAATGTTATACTCACTTCTGGAAGTTATAGTCGGGTGTAATTTCTTTTGAGACACCCTGTACTGTCATTTTTCTATCTTCATGCATTTGTAACTAAATGCCAAACTCATGTAAAAACGTTTGCCAATACTTGAAACTTCACGGATCTAGAACTTCACGAAACAGCCCCCAAAATCATCAACTTAAAAAATATGCACAGCGTATTTATTAGTAACGCATTATACTGAAAATACTATAGCTAACGGCAATTGAAATACCACAAACGTGATATCAAGGTACCTCAGCATGTTCGGAAGCGAGTGACAAAATACATAAAAATCTCGTAACAACCATTTGGGCCTCTAATTCTTATCGATCATTTTTAAGTGTTCTTGCATTTAAAGACTGGTCATTTTATTCGAACTTTAAAAGGTCCTTTTGCTCTCCGTTGTAGTAAGTACGTTAACCCGTTTCGTGAAAACAGACATTTAAGCTTTAAAAGTTACCTTTAAAATACCATTCCTTTTATTTTTCATGACGGGAATAAAATGGTTTTGCCACAAAAGTTGCGTATTTAAAATTGTGGTTTTTTTTGCCACCCTTTTAATACTTGCATGTAACTTTACTACAACAATTTTCAAATACAATCATGAAAAGTTCATTGTTTACACCCTGAAGCAAAGAATAATGAGGGTTTTTAAAAATGATTAATCTACTAGGTAAATAGCTTGCATACTAATCGGTATTACTCAAATCGTCCTGAAACGGGTGAATTTATTGAATCTGCTTTCAAAAACTTTGAAGAACCATTTTAGGTTCAACAAAATTCGTTTACTAACATAACCTTCCTGTGTGATAAATAGAAAATGTTGGCCCAAGGACACATAAGGGTTTTATATCAAGTATATATCACCAACTCTTCGATAATACCTATGACCCATCGATAATACTACTGACCCAAGTTACCTTACCTTTAAATAACCATTTCCGTTTATTTCTGACGGCATAAACATGATTTTTGCACAAAAAGTTGCGGATTTAAAATTGTGGTTTTGTTTTGGCCACTTTACTGACTTGCATGTAACCTACTAAATACAACCAATTTTTCAATAACAATCATGCCAAGTTCATACACCCTGAAGAAAATGACTAGTGACGGGTTTAAAATGATTAATCTATAAGTATATAGCTGGCAATACTAACGGTATTACTCCAAATCGTCCGAACGTTGAATTTCATTGAAAGCTGATTTAACTTTGAAGGAACCATTTTAAGGTTCAACAGAATTCCAGTTTACATAACCTTCCTGTGTGATAAATAGAAAATGTTGGCCCAAGGACCCATAAGGGTTTTAATATCAGAGTTAAATCACCAACTCTTCGATCATACCTAGACCTTCGATACTACTATGACCCAAGTTACCTTTAAAATAAACCTTTCCTTTTATTTTCATACCTAAATCATGATTTTTGCACCAAAAGTTGCCGTTTTTAAAATTGTGTTTTTTTTTGCCACACTTTTCACCTTGCATGTAACTTTACTACAACAATTTCAATACAACAATCATGCAACGTTTCATTGTTTACAACACCACTGAAGAAAAGGACTAATGACGGGTTTAAAAAATGATTAATCTATTCATATAGCTTGCATACTAACGGTATTACTCAATCGTCCTGAACGGTTGAATTTCTTGAAAGCTGCTTTTAACTTTGAAGGAACCATTTTAAAGTTTCAACAATTCAGTTTAACATAACCTTCCTGTGTGTAATAGAAAATGTTGGCCCAGACACAAATGGTTTTATAATCAGATATATAACACCACCTCTTCGATAATACTATTACCATGTGACTCGAACATAGCTATAAATCTGAACAAAGCACAGTGATCCCAATTAACATTCAATATATTTATATCAATAGATATCACTAACTCTTCGATAATACTATGACCCATGTGACATCTAAATCGGCTATATATATTGAAAGCTTAAGTATGAATCCACATTAACATTACAATTATTTATATCAGATATTTCACCAACTGCTTCGATGAACTATGACCCAATGTGACCTTCGAACATAGCTATAGTAAATTGAAACACAGTTAATATTCCAAATTAAACAGTCATATTCAAATCAATTATCATACACCAACTCTTCGGTAATACTATGACCCATGTGACTTCTAACATAACTATATAATATTGAAGCGGCAGTTAATAATTCAAATTAACCATAAATTTTGCGCAATGGCAGCCACCCTCCAAATCGTTGAATAACACGCCACCCCATTGTGCTTAACATTAAAATTAGGAAAACTTAAATTTTGTTTTTAACTATTTATTAGAGAATAAGGGTATTTGCTTTAGCCTCTCATGTAGCCTATCGTGGCATATCATAAGTGTTTTAAGAATAAATTATTGATTTACTAATGATTGCATTTTGTACCCCTAACCACTGTGTTTGGTATGTCATATCCGTTTACATAGTAAATTACAAAATGTTTCCAGAGTAGCTTCCAATCTGCACATAAGAATTAGTCAAATGGTACTAAACTAGGCCACAAATGTTCAGATGATATTAAAATGATCCTTTAAATTCCAATCATCCATTTAATTGGCAACCCGCATTTCTATGATAAAGACATATTTTGTAGGGAGAGCTAAAGTGCCCTGGGCCACTGTATTCAAAGTTGGATATTAGCATGAACAAGGACTTTCAAAAAGCACCTAAACAAGTTTTCACCAACTAAAAAACAAGCTAAAACAAACCCAAACAAGTATTTTTTCTGTTTAGATACCCTACCCTAAATATACCCTTTATTATCTGCTTTGCGTTAATTCCCAAGTTCCGATACAATATTGGATGATTGTGACCCTGCTTAATGTAGGGTTAAGCTAAACAAACATAACCCTTTTTCCATATTTTTGCTGTTTTTGACACCCGAAACGATTGTACGCGCGTACATCGCCTGTGGAAATAAAAGACAACTTTTACGCGTTTTTCTTGTTCAGCATCATATCCCACCTTTGAACTCCAAGTGCCCCCCCCCCCTGGGAGCTGGGCCCCTCTTCTACGAGGGAAATATATTTGCCGTGTCATTTCAATATTGTATTGCAACCTTTGGGGGGGTTTCTATTTAGTGCCTTACAAATAGGCAGTCCTTGAGTAGGGAGGAAGAACAGAGCGAAAACAAGGGGAAACGGGAAAGGAGGAAAGAGAAGGGTGTGATACTCATTCCCTCCCCCCCCCTTCGCTTTTCCGGCTTCTATACTCTGCTCCCTGTTCCCCCCCCCTCTTCCCCCATTCCCCTCATTCCATCACCCCCACTCTCCCCCTCCCTCCTACTTGATTATCCCCAACTAGTAACCCAGCCACCATTCCCGCCCCCCGCAGACCCCCTATTCTTCCCCACCCCCAGGCTCCGTTGATATATTTATATTTAATGTCAAATCTTAACACATAATAGGAAGAACTTACCATAATTGATTCCGGGGCTCATTTAATATCACTTAATTGTTTTCTTGGCTTTTTCCACAAATTGCTTTGGTTGTGTTTGTTGACCTATATTTCGCTGACCGATATGCCATAGATAGACCCTTCACTGACATAATTACGGCCGAAAGTACGTGCGAAGCCGAGCAAGGAGCATGCCAAGAAAAGAAAGATGAAACCCTCTTTTGTCAAAACTCGAAGATCCGTTAAGTGTCGGTATGCTTTATTGATGACATTTCTCTTTCTGCTTTTTTTTCAATTTCTGCATTCTTACTCCTTTTAACCCTTCATCTAACACTTGCGATCTAACTTGCATGCAGTCCGCATGAGCATTAAAAAAGATGCAAGCTGTGTATTGTTAAAAAACGTCCAGATTAGCGTATTTCATCACGATATTTTGAATTAGCATGACATATTTTCAATCAGATTTAGACCCAGGGCGTTTATGTTCCAGGCATTATTAAAAGTTCTTGTGAGTAGGTGGTAGATTAAACGTACACAAGGGTCTTACATATTTTGATTGGATTTTCCTAAATGCATTGGATCATCACGAATGAATACGATTTGTACTAAAAATGTATTTGATAGGATATGAATCATTTGTTTGAAAACACGCATCGCTGTGCAAAGGAATACAAAAATTGGAGATTATCCACAATACAAGTAAGCAAATATTGAGATTCGTACCCAGTTTTCGAATGCCTTAATATAAATAATAAACAAGTAGAATCAGCTTGCGTGTTAAAATATTCAATAATCGAACTTCAGATGTAGAAACGCCTGCTGACCTTTCAGAACATTTTCCCATAAGGTATGAGTAAATTAATATATGAAATTTCTTATCCTTTAGATTTCCACAAATCGTGAGCTGAGAATACAATATTCTAACTGACATTTTGGTGCATTTGAAAAAAAATTGGAATTATAAAGGTAACACACAAAAAAAACACCAATATAAACAAAAGACATGTTGCCGGACGGGAGACGTTTTAAAACAACTTTCATATTTGTAAAAACTTAAAACAAATTACATTATCATTATTAAAGCTTAGCAAGGGTAAATTTCAAATATTATTTATCTCACAAGAACCCTAAATGTGTAATTCTCAGATCACGAAATCAAGCCTGCATTGCTGGATGCATGGAGCATGTAGCAAACGTTATATCGCATTTTTGACTTTGCTTAGCCACCCACACTGTAATTGTTTAAAAGTAGGTATGCAATTGTAGCCAACTTCATCAGAGGGCGAAATTTATTTTTCACCGTACTGTTTGACTCTTCCCGAACAATCTTTTGAAATCAAGGCCTTTGGCAATAGAATAAAAACACGGATTATTAAATCCCAATTATCAAAAGTTACCTATATCTTAGATTTACATATAAAATAATAGAATTATTATATTGACAACTTTATGCTGAAAATACGTGTGACCGCTGTAGTTTTTAAAACACAAACAAACGACATCCCCGCCCACGAAAATTATGTATTGTTCTGGAATCCATTTTAGTCCATTTTATAATGGGGCAAATTACACTGCAAAGTGAATGCGCTTTTAAAAGTAAAAATAGAATTCTAAGAAAAACTATATATAGCCGTTCGATACACTGATTGGCATCAATTTCCAAATATATCATAACCAATTTCATTAAAACATATCGCCCAAATGTACGATATTATAATGTCCAGTGGACAACTACCCATGCAAACGGGGAGGGAAAATACAATCACACGGGAACTAAATTCAAACGAGGGTACAAATTAGCGGCGATGATTTTATCATATCGTTGAAATTGTGACAGCTGAAGTATATTGAAAACGGGGTCATTTTGGGTTGCGAAGCTTATTTAGAGCAGATGACGCTGAAAAACACCAGATTACCCCTCACTTTAAAGTAGTTTTATATTTAAAAACGGATGATTAACAGGAACAGGAAATAGGTTATTCCATTTGGAATCTTGCGCTTTTTCCTAGTGCAAAGGGGGAAAAGATTTTCTTGACAACAAGACGCAAAGTGTCGTTTCCCCCACGAACAATCAAAGAAAACAAGCATAGTCACACCTTTAAATCTATACTTTTTAACGACCAATTATGATACAAGTCACATCGGTCAATACGTTAAGGAAAAATAAAGTAAGATGTATTATTACACAACTATTTATGTATCAATGGCCATAAGGGTCCATAAATACCAGAATTATCCTAAGAGAAATTCAATTCTACTAGGAGCTATTAATTCTCTTAGGAGAAATTCAGCAATACAGATTTAAATTTTAATTTCCCTAGGTTAAAAAATCGCCAATCACAGCTCCCGTTTTTAAGATGGTTAATCGAAGTTCTCTTAGGAGAAATGACTCTCTAAAGGTGGGGCCGTAAGAGAGAGTTTCTAACTACCCGAAATTTCTGCGAGGGAGAGAGAAAATCAATTTCTCCTAGGAGAAATTTCAGCCAAAAGGAGCGCGCTCTCGGTAGAAGTTCTCCTGGAGAAATTAATCTCCTCGAAATGAATTCTATTATCCTAGGAGAATAATTTCACCTAGGAGAAATTCCAGCAATGATTTAGCCCTCCGTTTTGAAGAAATTTGGTTATTTTCTGCATGGATAAATTGAAAACATTATGGACAGGGCGGACCAGAATTTAATTTAAACCTAAGGGAAAATGCAATTTAAAAATAGATCTATAAAGAAGCGTCGTCATTGGCTGGGAAATTTCTCCTTGTGGTATTTATGTCGTTTTGTGCCCGGGGTGCGTGTTTTACATAATCTGTAATTCACATGTTGAAGAAGATCAGCTTGAATGAAGTCAAACAGATGAGGCTTACAGATCATACTAGTAACGAAACTCAAATGATTCCTGGACGTTTAAGTGAAAAAGGTTTGTGAACACATGAGTGTCATTTAGAAATCTATGTTTGTTTTGTTATAGTGTTTTGTTTTGTACTCATTTTGGTAAACTCTTTACGAAATAAAATAAATAAAATAAATAAATAAAAAAACATAAAATAAATAAAAATAATAAAAACGAAAGGGGGAGCGATAGATTGCAGCATAATGCTATCGGGGTAAATTTGCAATTTCCGTTTGGACCTTTGCCATTTTGCATTCCGTTTTCCTGACCAGGCGTTCCCCGCAATGCCACTTGTGATAAGTTATTTACTCGCAGGTTGTGCTCTGTCCAGTGCCGTATCTTGACCGTTTCATCGTTTTAAATTTCATAAACTCAGCCAAAGTGTGTTCTACTGGTTGAAAACGAGGCTTTCACCTTTCTCATTTTGGATAATATCGTCGTCGGTAACGGGACATAGTGTCGAATCGGATTTTTGGTCAATTGAGTTTAATAGTGATTATGGGCCCATTATTGAAATCTTTAATTGCTATCAAAAAATAAAAGTGAAAATTAAAATCCCTAACCAAAATAGCCGCAGTCGATAACACGCATTTGATAAAACGGGTTTCATCAAAACAATTGAAGACGTATTCGATAGCTTTGCGTTGTTTCCAATACTCAAGCACACAAGATAAATTGTGAACGAATTCGTATTCGCTGGGACAAAGAGTGCTACTTCAGTGATCAAAATCGTTAATAGGTTTCAAGATTTAAGGCAATCGGTGAATGAATGAATGAAATGTACCTTTCTATACTCATGAGGATGGTATGTTATTTTACATTTTAATTTTTGTGTTTTAATTATGAAGTTTGTACTTATTGAAACCTCCGGTCTGTGCGTCGTGAAAAAGAATGATCCAAGTTTTGTGTTAGTTTTAACATTTCACAAATACACCAAATTTATAATTTTTTGGGGGGGCATAGTGGCATTAAACGCTACTATCAGTTGTGAGTTGCTAAATCGGAAAATCGAAAAAAAAAAATCATCAAGATCAGATTTTGCGCATGTCTGTAAAAAGTACAGGTATCCGAACATGCTCTCAAAATGATCAGACCAGAAGTAACCTAAGGAAAAATCTGATATTTTAGTCATTGCTCTCCGTTCGGACACTTACTACACACGTAAATGGAAGGGGATTCTTATCTAAGCACTTCCCTTTTCTTTCTTTTCTGTCTATTCCAGTTGGACAAGACTTGCGCGATACACATACTTTCTCCTTCCACTTTTAAGCTATTCCTTTCAAATTTTGAAATATTTAGGGGGGGGGGGTGGGGGGGGTGACTCTTCTGATAAATCACTGGTAGTGTCCTTTATCCTCGTATTACCAAAGGGGAGGAGTTACCACCCCGGTAAACTTTCCCTCGTGCGCAAAACGTTAAAAACTTTCTTAAGTCTTCCATTAATTAATTTCACATCCTTCTGCTAATTATGGCGAAACAAATGTGAGGTACACCTCACCGGGGTTTAGGCGTCGAGTCATTGGTGTAGTGGTTCTCTACCATCTGGGCCATACCCCATTATATAAAATCCGCATTCTGATTGTCAGTTTACTGCCCATTATTCTGCATAATGAGCCGCTAATGCATATTCTTATCATTTATTTTCATTATCAGCAACAAAATAGCCATAAGGCAGATTAACTTAAACCCTAGACACCAAAAAAATAAAATCAAGTTTTTAGGTTTTTTTTGTTTTTAATAGAATAGCATTTGTAGCTAATCATCTATGGGTCATAATGTATCCTCGGCGGGAAAAAATAAATCATGGCGCCATTATTTAGTTTTTCCGACTTCGGGCACATTATTCGCCTAATATGATACTGGGCATTACCCTTTAGTTATTAGTTCATTTGTTTAAATATTGTGCACTGTGTGCTCTAAAATTATATGTTTGATTAAAAAATAGTCATTTCCATATCATTTGGGCCAAAACCTGCAGAAATCCATATGTTTTTTTCATTTTATTCATTTTATACGCTGGATGTGTTATGTGGAAATGACCACTTTTGCCAACTTGTGACTTTGACGTCATTGTGGCGCCATACTAGTTATGTTTGGAAGGCAGTAGAAAACGGTGGACCAATTCTATCACGGGTATATCAACATCGAAATCATCTATTGTTTTAATAATAATGAATTCTCGGGGTGTTGACACCCCACCCTTAGTAAAACCGTGTTACAAATAGCCTGTAAACATATTGCAGAAAATTGATTTCTTTGATGTTAACTTTGATATGCTGCAACAATAATTACTAATATCTACATCATAAAAAAAACTCGCTTCTCAGGAACAATTGATATTTTCTTTGGGAACATTTTTTTCCTGGTGATTACCACTAACTCTTCAGTTATGCTGACATATTACGAAAATCTTGACTGCGTTTTTTAGCATGTATGAAAACCAAACTCCGGTAAAACTAGTTCTCGACATGTCCTTTTACAAAGAAGCTATCATCAAGAGAATATGCAATCATTTGTTTAATAACACTCAAAATCATATCGGTAAAACTAGTTCTAGGACATGCCTTTACAAATGAAGCTATATCAAGAGAATAGTCAATCATTTTTTGTTGACAATAACACAAACCATATCAGTAAAACTATTCTGGACCGGCCTTTACAACATAAAGCTATATATCAAGAGAAATATTCAATCATTTTTGTTGAAAATTATTACTTACACCAAAACCATATCGGTAACAGTTCTGGACATGGCCTTTACAAATGAATCTATATCAAGAGAAATATTCATATTTTGTTGTAAATACACCAAAACCATATCGTAAAACTAGTTCTGGACATGCCTTTACAAATGAAGTTATCATCAAGAGAATATTCAATCATTTTTGTTGAAAATACACCAAAACCATATCGGTAAAACTAGTTCTGGTCATGCCTTTTTTGGACAAATGAAAGCTATTAATCAAGTGAAATATCAATCTGTTTTTGTTAAAATAACACCACAAAACGATATCGGTAAACTAAGTTTCTGGGACATGCCTTTTTGACAATGATCTATATCAAGCGAAATTTCAATCATTTTTGTTGAAATAACACCCAACCATTCGGTAAAACTAGTTCTGGACATGCCTTTACAAAAGCTATATATCAAGGAAAATATTCAATCATTTCTGTTGAAAATAACACCAAAACCAATTAGGTAAACTAGTTCTTCTGGACATGCCTTTACAATGAAGCATTATCAAGAGAAATATTCAATGATTTTTTTTTGAAATAACACCAACAGCATCGATAAAACTAATTCTCGACATTCCTTTACAAAAGAAGCTATATCAATAGTAAATATTCAACATAAATGATATTCAATCAGTTTTATATTTTTTTGTTTTTTTTTTGATAATAACACCAAACACCATATCGGTAAAACTAGTTCTGGACATGCCTTTACAAATTAAGCTATTTAAGAGAAATATTCATCATTTTTGTTGAAAATGACACCAAAACCATATCGGTAAAACCATTCTGGACATGCCGTTACAAATGAGCTATATCAAGAGAAATATTAAATCATTTTTTTTTGAAATAACACCAAAACCATATCGTTAAAAACTAGTTATGGACATGCCTTTACAATGAGCTATATCAACATGATCAAGAAGCAATTTCAATCATTTTTGTTGAAAAACACCAAAACCATATTCGGTAAAACTAGTTCTGGACATGCCTTTACAAATGAAGCTATATCCAACATGAATCAAGAGAAATTGGTGTATATATTCCTTTTTGGTTGAAAATAACACCAAAAAAACATATCGGTAAAACTAGTTCTGAACATTTCCCTTTACAAATGAAGCTATATCAAGAGAAACTTCAATTCATTTTTGTTGAAAATAACACCAAAACCATATCGGTAAAAATAGGTTCTGGACATGCCTTTAAAATGAAGCTATATCATGAGAATATTCACATCATTTCCTTGTTGCAAATAATACAACAAAAACATATCATGGTTTTGTAAAACTAGTTTTCGGGACATGCCCTTTTTACAAATGAAGCTATATATCAAGAGAAAATATAAATCAATTTGTCAATTTTTGAAAAAAACACCAAAACCATATCGGTAAAACTAGTCTGGAATTGGCCTTTAACAAATGAAGCTATATCAACATGATCAAGAGAAATATTCAATCCTTTTTGGAAAATAACACTCAAAACCATATCGGTAAAACTAGTTCATGAACATGCCGTACAAATGAAGCTATATCAAGAGATATTAAATAATATTTGTTGAAAATAACACCAAAACCATATCGGTTAAAACTAGTTCTGGACATGCCTTACAATCGAAGTTTTATATCAACATGATTAAAGAAATTTTCAATCATTTTTGTTGAAAATAAACACCAAAACCATATCGGGTTTAAAAATAGTTCGTGAACATACCTTCAAATGAGCTATCTCAAGAGAATATTCAATCATTTTTGTTGAAATCACACCAAAAAACCATATCGGTAAAAATAGTTCGGGACAGCCTTTACAAATGAAGAAGCTATATCATGAGAAATATCCCAATCATTTCTTGTTTGCGTCAAATAAATAGCTCAATCTAAATCGGTTTTAAAATAGGTCTGGACATGCCTTTCAAATGAAGTATATCAAGAGAAATATTAAATCATAGTTGTGGAAAATAAACACCACAACCATATCGGTAAAAATAGTTCTGGATGCCTTTACAATGAAAGCTTATTATAAGCCAACATTGATCAAGAGAAGGCTTATTTTGCCTTTCTTTACGGTCTTATATCAAAATCTCAGTTTGTTGAAAATAACACCAAAACCATATCGTAAAATAGTTTCTGAACAGCTTTACAAATGAAGCGATTGAAACTAATCAAGAGAAATATTAAATCATATTGTTGAAAATAACACCAAAAACCATTCGGTAAAAAACTGGTTCTCGACATGCCTTTACAAATGAAGCTATATCAAGAGAAATATTCAAGAAAATATTCAATTCATTTTTGTGAAAATAACACCAAAACCATTTCGGTAAAACTAGTTCTGAACATGCCTTCTACAAATGAAGCTAATCAACATGATCAAGAGATTTTTTTTAAAAACACCAAAACCATATCGGTTTAAACACTAGTCCTGAACATGCCTTACAAAATGAAGCTATATCAACATGATCAAGAGATTTTTTGTTGAAAAAATAACACCTAAACATATCGGTAAAATAAGGTTTTGAACATGCCTTTACAAATGAAGTTATTTCAAGAGAAATATTCAATCATTTTTTTTGAAATAACACAAAACCATATCGGTTAAAACTAGTTTGGACAGCCTTTACGTAATGAGCTAATCAAGAGGAATTATTCAATCATTTTTTTTGAAAATAACACAAGATGAAGGACAAACACATGGACTAAACACATATTAATTTAGATTCCAATAATGTTTTAAAAGTTATTCAATGATTATTTTCTGGGACTGTTATGGGACACCTACGGTATACCCTTAATATTGATTTGGCACTTTCAGATCTTAGCATTTTATTAGTTTTAGTCTTTGAATGGCAAACTTACGAATTGACCTTTAACAAACATAAACTTGGCTCTAATCCATGGATCTGAACAACTTTTAAACAAAATTGGAAAAATAATAAAACATGCAATAGGAAGGAAGTGCGATGTTAGTGATCAATATTTAGTGAAATAATTCTATTTGTGGCGGTGCTGAGCTGAATGGTCTATAGTTCCAAATACCGACATAGCCAAGGGGTGTCACCTGGCTCGAAAGAGAATTTGCTTTTCAAATCTGACAATGTACTAAACCTATAATTCTGTATTCGTCAGCTTTGTTGATGTATAATACTGGGTATAAGGGCCACATATTGGGTTGGCTAACTACAACTCATATGTTACAATAATACTTGTGCAAATCCAAATAGAATACACGGATTATGAAGTTACTGCTGACAACATGCATTGTCAGCTAATGAGTTTTAGTTTTTACGACTCTTTGTTACATTCATGTTATTTAGTCAAGTGTACAATGAAAAATAAGACCACGCCTTGTATTTTTGCATTAATTTAAATATTTGGCGAATATAACATATCATCCTGCAGTACACAAAACAATCTTTTAGCCGGTTGCAAGGTGGCGAGTTTCCCTTCCCGCGCATTTCGAGTTTCACGCTCTGTGTATCGATTTTTCCTTTCCCTCGCCATATGGGGGGGGTCGAGTGTGCAGCGTTATACTGTCGAGTTCTTAACAAGAACAGTCGGGGAGGGGGGGGGGGGGAGGGGGGGGCGCTATCTGTCCATTTGCCGCGCTATACAATATAAACGAGTTTTGCTCTCTATATGTGAGTTTGACATAAATCATGTCCATTTCCTCCTGTCCAGAAAAAAATATTCAGTGCCGAGCTTCAAAAAATCATATCGAGTTTTTTCGCTCATGTTGCAAAAAATCATGCCCAGGTTTGCACATGTTGAAAAAAATCATGTCCAGATTTTTTAAACTCGGCATGATTTTAATTCTGGACTGATTTATTTCTGGACATGGTTTTAGCGAAACTGGCAACATAAGAGGTTTCAAACTGAGATATGCTAGCGGGGTAACTCGATATACAGCCGCATGAAACTCGCATGCGAGGGAAACTCGCCCATGAGTTGATACGTGGAGCGTGCCACCATACCAATGCTGTGTGGTTCTTTGTATTGGGAATCGAAGTCTGCTCTTGTTGCAAAGTGAATTATATATTTAATAAAAATGTATAAAAAGTAACGTTCGCGTTGAACGCATATTTTTTGAAACACAATTACAAGCAATGGACCGCCTCACAAGTATCGGTTTGAAAGCATAGCACGCTTAAAATATGTGGCATGTTTAGATTCGTGAGTATTGACATGCAATGGAATATGGAATATCATTTTTATTTGGATTGGTCGAAGAAAATAATACCACGTTTGCTTACCAACACATGCCTTCTGCTACTTCTTCCTATACACTTCTGTTCTTCTTTTTTCTTTATGTTCTTTTAATATTCGTCTTCTTCCTCCCCTCCTCTTCTTCTTCTCATCCTTCTCGTCATCTCGTCTTCCTCATCTTCTTGTTTCTTCTTTTTCTTCGTTCTAGTCACAGTGTAACACATTTTGAAAACTTAAACACGAACCAATGTCAAATTCAAAACCATGTGTCAAAGTTACTTTAACATGTATAAAAATGTGTTTCCAAATAGAGGCTAAAATGTGTTGAAAATAAACCAAAACCATATCGTTAAACTAGTTCTGAACTGCCCTTTACAATGAAGCTATATCAGATAAAATATTAAAGCATTTTGTTGAAAATAAGACCAAACCATATCGGTAAACCTGGTTCTCGCAATGCCTTTACAAATGAAGCTATATCAAGAGAAATATTTCAATCATTTTTGTTGAAAATAACACCAAAACAATTCGGTAAAACTAGTCCTGAACATGCCTTTACAATGAAGCTATATCAGGAGAAATATTCAATCATTTTCTCTTCTGTTGCAAATAATACCATGAACTCTAATCGGTAAAACCTTTTTCCTTCTGGACAGCCTTTACAAATGAGCTATATCAAGAGAAATTTAATCATATTTGTTGAAATAACGCCAAAACCATATCGGTAAAACTAGTTCTGGACATGCCTTTACAATGAGCTATATCAACCTGATCAAGAGAATATTCAATCTGGTGTGTAAAATAACACCAAAAAACCATATCGGTTAACTAGTTCTGAACATGCCTTTACAAATGAGGCTATATCAAGAGAAATATTAAATCATTTTGTTGAAAATAAAACCAAAACCATAATCGGGTAAACTGGTTCTCGACATGCCTTTACAAATGAGCTATAATCAAGAAAATATTAATCATTTTTTGTTTGAAAATACACCAAAACCATATCGGTAAAAAGTTTCTGGAACATGCCTTTACAAATGAAGCTATATCAACATGATCAAGAGAATTTGTGTGAAAATTAACACAAACCATTCGTAAAACTAGTCCTGACATGCCCTTTACAAATGAGAGCTATATCAACATGATCAAGAGATTTTTGTTGAAAATAACAACAAAACCATATCGGTAAAACTAGTTCTGAACATGCCTTTACAAATGAAGTTATTTCAAAGAGAATATTCAATCATTTTTGTTGGAAAATTAACACCAAACCATATCGGTAAACTAGTTCTGGACATGCTTTACAATGAGCACCTGTCATCAAGAGAATATTCAAATCATATTTTTTTTGAAATAACACCAGAGGAAGACACACCAAATGGACATACAAAATCATATTAATTTGATGCGCATAAATTTCTTTAAAAGTTATTCACTGATTAATGTCTGTCGACTGTTATGGGACACACGGTATAACCCTTAATATTGGATTTGGCACTTTTCAGAATTCATTAGGCTTTATCAGTTTAGGTCTTTGCATGGCAACCGTTACGAATTGAACTTTAAACACAACCATAAACTTTGGCTCTACTACTCATGGACTTGAACTATTTTAAAACAAAATGTAATAAGTAAAACAAACGCCAAGGAAGGAAGTGCATTTTTAAGGGGCAATGATATGAAAATAAATAATTCGTTTGGGAGGTTGCTTGAGCTGAATAGCTCTATAGTCAAACCCAGACACGACACCATGTCACCGCGCGAAAGAGAATTTGGCTTTTCAAATCTGACTTGTAAGAAACCTATAAATAATTCTGTATTCGAATTTGGTTGATTGTATAATAATGGGGTAGAGGGCCCTATAGTCCAGAAAATTGAGTTTTGGACCTGGACCAAATTGCTATCAAAGGTTTTTTCGCAGTGCATTTGCTTAAAAGGGTACCTAAAATGATATACTAAAAGTCCGAGGAAATCCGAGTTGCAGAAATATGCCTAATTTGCATAAAGGCAAAATGGCCGCCATTTTGATTAATTTAGTTCTGAGACTCCGTAGCAGAATAATTCCAGTTTCTATACCCATGTTGTTTCAAGGTCTGAGGACACAATTATATGACAATATTAATAACATAAGGACATTTGGTTCAGGCTTAATTTGCATAAATCTCAAAATGGCCGCCATTGTGATGGCTATTTGTGTCTGAGACACAAAGAAAGTCTAATATTTTGTTTATACACATAATTACAACAGGTACTCAATAAGGTCGACTTAACGAATTTCTAGACAAAGAAAAGCCAAAGGTCATCAACGTGACAATAATAATATACGGTCCTAAGATTAATGGAAACTTGCCAATTTATGGGGCACCAAGTTTTGGTAAAAATAAACTTAACAACTGAACATATCAGGTCTGATTGATTGATTTTCATAACATTTGATTTGGCAACCCGATATTTCAACCCTTTTGATCGAGAGAGTCCATAATGTCTTTTTTAAAAAATGCCCAATAGGAATACTGTGTAAGAATCAAATATTGGTGACCAATGTGGTACATGTTGCTTATAAAACATCAAAACCAGAGTCACAGGGTAAATGAGAAAAATAGTAGCTTTTCTTCAGACACCAAAATTGACCACTTCCGGTAAAACCAGGGGTCTGGGTAAGGCTATTAGCAATCGGACCATGGCCCTTTAATAATTCGAAACTACATAAAACATGTTTGTATTTTTTCATCTCTTTTGTTTTGCCTTTTAAGTTGAATATTTAAAAACGAGTTCATGCATTCCAAACTTTTAAGAATTCTAAACAGTCAAAATAGAATTGCACTGTTGTTGTCATTAATCCCAATTTGAATAACTGGCCTGTTATCTCATTGGGCTTTATTACCTTTATCCCCACCAGAGTGTGTAAAGCACACGGTCGTATCTCACTTGAAATATTGCCTTCATAATTTTACCAAATCAATAGAATCTGTACAAGAAAAGGGCTAAATCTGAGGGCCTTTAATTTAATGAGTGCAGATATTGATTGCCTCAAAAAATGAAAAATTGCAAAATTCCTGGTGAGCTATGTAAATGTACTTTTGAGTATTTACAATTTTAAGAGCTAACCTTGCACAGTTTGAAAAGAAAAAATCAGATATTTGGGGAACAATAATTTTGACTCGCACTGGATTATTGTAATCGCTTTACCTAATCGGCTATGTTGTACCCCGTCTAACCAGCGGGGTTGATATAACCCCCTATATTTTTCCCACACACAGACCCCCCCCCCCCCACCCCCCCCCCCCTTTGAAGTTTATGTGTACATCAATGAATAGCTGCAGGTCTTCTCTATCATTGTGAGACCAAAATAAGTCCGCAAATGTCCCGCACCTTACTTCTATGACGCATTAATGCACAGCGCCTTGCAAAATTTTGTGAATCGGTTTTGTGTACAAGGTTTAGGGAATTTTTTTTGCTTCAAATTTAATAAAGAAATAAAAACCCAATTTACTTGTATTACAAATTTTAAAAAATGAAGTTTTTTGATCAATAATTAAAACTTCTGTTTTCAATAGCAAATATATACATGTATGGGTGTAAAACATTTACATTGTAAGTAGAGAGGGCTTCACCCCCAAATCCCCCTGGGTTAGACGAGGGTTAAAACATTTAATTGATTTGACATATGTATTAACCATTTCGTAAGAATGTCCGCTTTGTTGGAAAAATAGAACAGGGTTGTCCATTCTCCCACAGCATTTTTAATATAAATCTTAAACTATTTATTAATTTTCAAACTGAAAAAACTATACAAATAGTTTTTGCGATAATTCTTAAATCGGCGGACATGGTTGAGCTCCTTTAGTGTGTCTATTCAGGAAAACAAACGTTTGTAAGGTCCTTAATAGCTTAGTTCTTATCTCTGAATTAACGTTTTTCACTGTACCGATTAGTGTTTTTAACAATTAAGTTGAGGAGTATAACGGTGGGAGAGTTAGATAAGTTTTGTTGGCGCAGATAATTACATACATTAAGGGAAAACATGTAGAGTTTAGAGGTAGAAATCAGCGGCTATCGTTAAGGGTTTTTAACGAAAACAAACATTGTTGGGATAGGCACAATTTTGCATCATCATCTTTCCAAATTTACTATTCCTTTGTACAAATTCCTCTGGTTGTTTAATTAGTGCTACGATTATGTTTCTACCATGAGCAATAAAAAAGGTTTTTGAAAAGTTCACACAACTGACAAAATTCACTTCTATATCATTTTTCGGAAAAATTTGACAGGCTCATGTGACAAATTTGCTCAAAATTAGAACCGCAAAATATTTTCACTAATTGTGGTCTTTGGCTAAATAGAGTTGTCCATTTCCGTCAAAAAGTCCTTTTCAAATTCAGTCTCATTTATGCAGAGTTAATATTGACCAAAGTGATAAATTAAATCTTCTTGAAATGTGTTTTAGCCTCATAATAAAACTTAATATCCCCATCACTGCAATCCCTGTATCACTACTTCATTGAGAGAGAAGGTCATGCTTCCTTTCAAACTTTCTGGGGAAATAGGGACAAGAGTAGCAGCGACATTCGCGAAGGGAAAATTTGGAGCAGCAGGAAACTTATTACGCATGAAAAAGCTTTTGCTTGGATCTTATAGCCTGTGAAGGAGCGCTCAGAAAAGATTTCAATAATTCCTTTTACTTTGGCAAATGAAGCCTATACCAAATTAAAGCCTGTAAAATGATTTTTCCCCTTCTGATTGTGGAATTTTTATTGTGTAGTCATCTGAAGATTTGATCATTTTGGATTTATAAAATTGTGAATCAAGAAGGTTTTGAATCACAAATATTATATATAAGAATGGAGTCTCGTGTCTTTAAATGCCACTTAATAATGATCGTATTCTGTGATAACATATAAGTATGGACACCAGAAATGGAATTTCACATTCATTTCAAGTCTAAATTCAAGTAAATGGCAGCCATTTTGGATTTATGCAATAAGGCCTTAACCACTCATCTCATATTATATTAATGTTCTTATTGAGTTCGTAGCCCCCCCAAACATGGGTAGAGACACCAACATTACATCTCTACGACCCCCTGTGATCTTGAGTTATGGAACAAAAGTCCTTTGAAATGGCGACCATTTTTAATTTATGCAAATTTAAGACATATTTCGGCAACCCGAGATTTTCTCGGACTTTAGTATGTCATTCTGGTGACTTCCAAGGAATTCATTGGTGAAGAAAAAGACCTTTGGATAGCAATTAGATTTCTAGGTTAAAAACACACCAAAATGTCATTATCTTCCTGGCCGATTTGGTTTGATACGACAAAACATATTGTTACATTGGTGAATCACAAAATATAATTACAAGGTTATGAAAGTACTCTCAACAACATCGGTTTTCAGACTAATGGTTTGTTTAGGTTTTTACGATCTTTTGTTACATTCGTGTTATTTTTAGTCAAGGTAAAGATAAAGAATAAGACCACCTGGTATTTGCAATTATTTTCATATTAGGGCGAATATAACTAGTCATCTCCAGTACACAAAAAAATCTTAGGCCGTTGCAGGGGCGAGTTTTTTCCCGCGCATGTCGAGTTTCACGCGCGGCTGTTCTGAGTTTTCCTCGCCATATGTCGAGTGTGCATCTGTTATTATGTCGAGTTTAGCGCGCTATCTGTCCAGTTTGCCTCTATACGACCAGCGAGTTTTGCGCTCTATATAGGTGAGTTTGACATAATCATGTCCAGTTTTCCTTCCTTCCTCATGTCCAGAAAAAATCATGCATGCGGTTTTATTCAAATCATCTCGAGTTTGCTCATTTTTGATAAAAAAATCATGTCCAGTTTGCACATGTTGAAAAAAATCATGTCCAGTTTTTTAAACTCGCATGATTTAAATCTGGACATGATTTATATTCTGGACATGGTTTCGAACTCGCACAAGAGTTCAAACTGGATAGGCTGCGCTGTAAACTCGACATATAGGGGGTAAACTCGATATACGGCGCATGAAACTCGACATGCGAGGGAAAAATCGCCATGATTTGATACGTTGGGCGTGCCATACCCAATGCTTCTGTGTGGTTACTTTGTATTGGGAATCGAATTCTCTCTTGTTTGGAAAGTGAATGAAGTATTTTAATAATGAAATTATTAGAAATAAGTTTCGCGGTTACGCATATTTTTTTGAAACACAATTAAATTCAATGGCACACAACAACAGTATCGAGTTTGAAGCATGCACTCTTAAAGTTGGCATGTTTAGATGCGTGAAGTGTACTTGTACATGCAATGGAATATGGAATTCATTTTTAAGTGATTGGTCGAAGAAAATAATACCACTATTTCCTGACAACTACAAATGCATCTTCGACTGCTTCTTCCTATTACACTTCTTCTTTTTCCTTTAAATGTTCTTTTATTTTTCTTCTCTTCCTCCCTCCTCCTCTTCTTCGGTCATCTTCGTGCTTCCTCATCTTCTGTTTTTTCTTCGTCTTCTTCTAGTCACAGTGTACAGACCATGTGGAAAACTTAACACCAATCAAATTCAAACATGTTTCAAATTACTTTAGCATTATAAAAAAGTTGTTTTTCCAAATAGAGGCTAAATAGTGTTTGATATATCTGCCAAGTCTAAACCACATTCTATCATCACCTTTGCTGCCATTATTGAAAATGTAGCATTCTGATTGTCAGTTTACTCTGCATTATTTCGCAATAATGGGTCGCCATGATGCATTTTCCTTATTAATGAAAGCTGTTTTAGGTAATAGAATAGAAAATAAAGGTTTTGCAATGTTAATTTATGGGCTCATAATGTATCCTCGGGCCAGAAAAACCCTTTAAAATAGTGCTTGGCCTGCGCCTCCCATTTTTAGTTTTTCTAACCTCGGCACATATTCGCCCATAAATGACACTGCAACCTTTATTTCTTAATAACTTCCTCGAAACATTGAGATCCGTACATTATTACAATTCATGTTAACGTTAGGCGACCACAACAAAATGCACACACGACAACTGAAGAGAGCCTTGTCCTTTCCTCAAGCTAGTAATATGAACCTAAGTGCATCGTTTCTTCTGCACTCCTCCCGTTGGCGCATAAGGGGGTCCAAGTTGGATTTTTTATAACCAAAACTCGGTTAAACAGATTCAAAAATGCTGAGGGTCAAAAAAAAATTATGACGCGCACCAATGTACCCCCCGCCCAAAAATGAAATTCACTTCCCGACAGGAACGCTTTTCCATAAAATTTGGCTCTGCTAGTAGGACCATAAGGCCAAAATACAATTACATTGCTGAATAGATATTTAAAAAAATAATCCAGTAAAACAATTTTTGACTAGCGCCACCAAATTAGTATAAAACGCCATGGTCAATTGAATTCTTTTTCAAAACAAAATATGTGCAACTGATATTTAGGCATTAGATACATAAATCTTGGACAAAAAAGCGGCGTTAAAACATGCGCGCGAAAACGAAAATAGTGGGATCACCATGGTCCCCCACCCTTATACATTTTTTGTGTCGCCACAAGTTGATATTATTTCAATTTCTTTATTGTTACTTTAAAAGGGCGGCGAAAGATACATGGCATATTAAATTAACTTGAGACTCTAGACGAAGCATGGGTCCACAATCATTGCCTGAATATTCAAGTAAAATTAGTCAAGTTTTGCGATTTATTGTGCTGATCTAATTCTCGCACGGTTTACTTCTACTAATATTGTGATAGCTAAAGCTCGTATTAGAGACACACGAGCAAGCAAATGGGGGAGGGGGGAGCTCAATCGTACTCTTAATCGCATGAGTAATCATGACCCTAGAGCTTCTTCCTGCATTGCAACATCCTCAACCCTTTTGACGTATATTATGAATTTTTTTAAGGAACAACTCTGGGATTTCCCCTTTTCTACTTCATACGCCAACATTCTTTTTCTTTTTTTCACATGGAGCTCTTTTTGATACAGCTAGAAATAATCCTTTTGAAATGATTTTTCCTCCTACACACATTTTTTTTTCTTGTTAAATGTTTTTTTTTGTGGAAAAAAGCTATTAAAGTGCAAAGATTGTGTCCATAATAGTAATTTCATATACCGTAGACTAGACACTCAATAAATTTCTTACTGGTATTTGCCTACAGAAATACCTTCTTAAAAGATGGAGAAAAGAAAAAATTATTATGATGCTTATATTTCAATTAAAACATAGGATGACTTTCGATTTGACTCTATACGAAAGTTAGAAAGATAATATCACAATTTTTTTTTGACCAAAGAAACATTTCTCAGCTTAATACTTCGATGGCGGTTATTTCCACACAGGCAACTATTAGAAATTCAAAATTACGGTTGGTTTGTTGTTTTGTTTGTTGTCTTTACTTTCCAGCATCATGTCAGTAAACAATTGGGGATTTGTGGTCATAAACCACACAACACGCACCCTTCAACACAACGCGCTATTTTCAGAGGTTCAATATTGCTTCAGCACAATAACCATATTAAATGGCTTTTGTTATATCAGGCTACTCTTTGAACTATTCATTCATAGACATGACGACTAAATAAAATAATATTATTGATATAACATAAGAACACAAGTAGTACGGGTATATTCATACCTCTGCATCTGCCGTGAAGTGGCCGGTAATGTGGTACTTTGGTTTTTTTGTTAAAATATCTGAATAATGATGGCGGTTTGTGCAGATCTAAGTAAATTCATGTTAACTGGATATGCAAATTTTGCATTTAGTGTAAGCAGAAAGTGATCAATATATCGGCAATGCCACTCAATTATTAAAGGAGATTTCCCTATAATTGCTCTTAATCAAACCGTTGCTGTCAAAAACCAACATAATTTTGTTGAAGAAAGAGAAAAAAAGAATATTTTCAAATTCTCCGGTCCTATAACTTTCAAATAGCTCAAAAATGTATTTGCTGAAATTAAGCACCGAGGTGTAAGATCAAAACCCACTTGGTTGAGACCTGATAACAAACATGGAAATAGCGGCTTAGTATGATCTTTTGTAGACTAGAATTATGAGTATTATGTTAGCTTTGCAAAGGATGGGATAATCGGAAATCTTGGACACTGGGTATTTTCGACTACAAGCTTAGCAGGTCATCTACAGCCCTCTTTTATGTATTATTTTTGTGGTGTGAATATGACCTTTTGCCGACTTTCCGTCTTTGCGCCGATGAAGTGACATGATTGACTCATACTCTCGGGAAAAACCCCAACAACCGTTTATTACAAGAACCTGGATCCGAAACTAAATATAGGTTAGCTTAGTGAATATTTTTCAGCTATTGAAACTGTAGGGGGTCAACAAATTCAGTACTCCGAAATATACAAAAATATAAATTATAATGCGTATTAGTTTAAGTTCATGCCCCGAAAAAGAAGATTATCGTATGTAAAAATCAGCACTGCCTCATTTTGATTAAGTAAGATTGTGACGCCGTAAAATGCACCTTTATTTTAGACCCTGGGGCCGGATTCAGATATCGTCATCTTATATATGACATGTCTAAAATGCCCCGTAACACTTTGACGCAGGCAAGGCGCAATGTTAGAATTCTGCAAGTAGTCAGACGGTGTTAATCGAGCATGAGTAGACAAAATTGTCGATCATGCAATCTTATGTCTGGCTTTAAAGGCCGACTCAAAGATTTCCCGAGGAGGGCGCCCTCAATTTTCAAACAAATTGTGTTTTTTGCATAATACATAATGCTTGTCCATATACTAATCACTGTGTGAAATAGCTAAGCTCAAATCGAAGTCCTTCATATAGAAAATCACAACTTTGTTATAAATTTCCGGATCCGGAAATTTTGTTATACACAGTATCCTATGGCACTGTTGTACTACACATGAATGTTTACTGCATGGAAACAAAAAAATCAGATACATCTCAAACTTTGGAATTGGGCATTTTAGGTGACTATCTTTAGTTCTAGTTGACTATTATCAATAAATACACAAAAAATCATATTTCAAAAATCTATGAGTGAGACTTTAATACTTACTGACCAGATAAAACTGGAGCTGACATTCTTAAGACATGTCATATAACATAGTACCTCATATATAATTTCAGAATATGCTTCTGGTTTCCCATTTGAATTAAATTACCGACAAACCTAAAGGTACTCCAGGCTACAATAATTTTGAAATTCAGCTTCAGCAAATTGTTAGAATAAAACTACGCCCTCAATTTGTACTTCGTGAATTTGGCTCCAGGATTGTGCCCACTCCATCAAAACGCCTTTGTCACATGTCTGTGTTTGAGTGCATGGTAAATGATTAATTCAAGTTCAGTTCTTTATGATCCCAGATCATTATCATAAATTACGAACTTCCTTTTAAAGTTAACTTTGAAAAACAAAAAGACTTTCGTTCGTTCTTCGTAATTAAATCTAGTGACATTTTTAAATGGCAGCAAACCAAGCCGCTAAAATAAAGTGTGCAAATGGCAATGACGTGACTAGCAGCTTCAAATAATTATTATTTATAAAATATAAGCTCAAAATAATAATTTATCATAAATGAATAAGATATCTCGTGAGAACAAGTTATTTATGCATTTGTGAACGGAACCATCGTATACTCCGGGACAAAAATACCCCATACCACAGATATACGATAGGCTTACGTTATCAAAGCGCCCTCTATTTTTACGAAGAGAAAAAAAGTAGAACATACACATTAATACACATCTGAAAAATACATTTCGTTAGGTTTCCGACATTAAAAATCTTTCCAAAAAGACACATATTAACCGAGTTATGGTCGATTGAAAATTTTAAACAACACACATTCTCCAAGCACGTTCTTTTGTTTATGGTTTCTTTTGTTCTTGCGACAAAAGTCAGTTCTGATATTGAAAAGGTTAGTTCAAAGCTACAAAATAACCGCTGCCTTTGCAAGCATCCGACGGACAAGAATGGTTCGCAAGTCGATTATTGAAATGCTAAAGAGACGCAAGCTAAGCCAAGTGGAAGGCAGTGCAGCGCAGTAAAAAAGAATAGGTAAGATCTCGGAATTTCTAATAATTGAAACTAACCATTTCAATATCAGAACGGACTTTTGTCGCAAGAACAAAAGAAACCATGCATAAACAAAAGAATGTGCTGAATTTGTGGAAAAATGAAAAGTCATACAAACTTTCAATCGGCTATAACTCGGTCAATATGTGTCCTTTTGGAAAGATTTTATCGGTGTCGAAAACCTAACGAAATGCGCTTTCCAGATGTGTATTAATGTGTATGGTTTGCTCTTTTCTCTTCTTGAAACAGAGGGCTCTGTGAGGGTTCTTTTTTGAGACACCCGGTATATCTGTTACACTTCCTGATGCATTCATGCTGAGGAGAAGCATGAATGTGAAGTCTTTCGTTTAGCTTTGTCCTAAATTATATTTAGGACATAAATACAATTACATTGCTGAAATAAATATTTAAAAAAAGTTACTCCATTTTTGACTAGCGCCACCAAAATGCCTTAATCCTTATGCTAATTAATATATAAACGCCATGGTCAATTTGATATTTTTTTTCACCAAAATATGCGCAACTGATATTTAGGCAATTACATAAATAATTTAGCGTTGAAACATGGCGGGCGAAAAACGAAATCCTGGGTCCAAATGCAACCCACCCCTTATGCACTTATTATAGTCGATTCGCGTTAAACGTTCGTCCCCCTGGAGTTTTGGACCTATTCAATTAAGGCGGAGAGGGAAAATGAAAGAATTCAAATGCACGTGCCACACCGGATTATCTTGGAGGACACTCTGGTCATATAACTCCACTCACCTGCACAAATACATTTCATTTCATGTATGGAAACGCACACTAGTGTATTTCAGGCCTTAAACAGTCCTAACAATAAACATGATTAACAGAAGTCCCTGAGCCTCATTGAATTTTTCACCTCGCAAGAATGGTAAGGGGTAAAATACAGATGAAGTCGATTATAATACTATTTGTACTACCACAGTGATATTATTCAATTTCTTTATTATACTTTAATAGAGTCAGCGACAATGCATGGCATATAATTAACTTGGGACGGCTCTCGACGAAAAAGCCAGGGTCCAACAATCATTTCCTGAATATTCAAGTTAAAATTATCACAGTTGCGATTTATGGCATCTAATCATCGCACGTTGAACCCGTATACTAATATTATGATACTACAGCGTGTTCAAAATACAAATCTCTTCTGCTATGCTTTCAAATTATTTTTAAATGGCCTTATATTCGTAAAGCCCACTTTTCTCACATACTGTTTAAAATGTTCATCTGATTTGCTTAATGGTTTGAGAAACAAGGCGATACGTAAGTACACCACAATTAATTTTTAATTTCAAGTTTTAAATTTTTTAATTTGACACTTTTTTTCAGTGTATATAAAGGGACATAATGGCATGAAAAAAATTGACATAAGAAAAAGGGACCTTCTGAAATAACTTCCACGAGTTTGAAATAGACAATGTTATGGCACGATCACGTATCAAATCATGGCGAGTTTCACGCGCATGTCGAGTTTCACGCGCTGTTGGTGTATCGAGTTTTTTCCTCGCCATATGTAGACAAGTGTGCAGGGTTTTATATGTCGAGTTGACACGCTATCTGTCCAGTTTGATCTCTCCTATAAATCGCGTTTTGTCTCTATATGGTAGTTTGACATAAATATGCCAGTTTTCCTCATGTCCAGAAAAAAAAAATTCATGCCGATTTCAAAAGCAGTCGAGTGTGCTCATGTGAGAAAAAAATCATGTCCAGTTTGCAATATGTTGAAAAAAATCATGTCCAGCATTTTAAAACTCAGATGTCAGATATATCCTGGACATGATTTATTCCTGGACATGATTTATGAAACTCGCCACATAGGCACATTAGAGTTCAAACTGGATAAGTAGGCTGTAAACTCGCATATAGAGGGGGTAAACTCGATATACAGCGCACGAAACTCGACATACCGCGAGGGGAAAAACTCGCCATGATTTGATACGTTGGCGTACCATACAATGTGGATGTTTACAGTCTGTAAAAAACATAAAACCAGGAGGGAGTTTCCAGGGGGGCGGCAGTTTGTGGCAATTCTGGAACAGCCCAAGAAGGTGTTCACATCCCCTGACATAATTTACAGTGTATCACGAAGCTGTTTTTGCGAACAATCAAAAAGCATTCGGACCGGGATTCAGGCATTGCACTTTATGCTTGTATAGTTTCAAGTCAAACTGTCATATTTTCAACCAATCGTCTCAAAGGAAGTTCAATGTCCTATTTGTGAATATATGTGTTATTAGCATATACCAAATGTCACCATAGGCAGTCCAAATGTCCATAATGGCTAACTAAAGATCCATATTGTGAAATATGTTTTACTAGCACATACCAAAAATCAATAGGCGGTTCTTCTTTCAAATGTCCAATAATGCTAACAAATAGGCAATAGCTCACTCAATTCCCATTAAGTGAAAATCAAATGTTTAATAGTGATTTCAAGTATAGAGTTAAAACCAGTTCCTACTTGCACATCCCAAATCAATATTTAATTAAACGTCATAATGGCAGGAACAAACCGGATGGGTTGCAAAACGGTTTTATAAAGATGATGAGAACATTTTCCTTACATTGATTCAGCAAGAAACTATTTCACAAGTTATATGGTGCAAGTTTCTGAAAAAGGTATGCGAACCTTCTCGTTTTGTTTGTTTCTTTTCTGTTTTTTTTTATGGAAACCATTTAAATGAATACACATCATACTGTTGGAAATTTCTAGTCATGCAGTATCTCTTCATACTCAATACAGATACACATAAAGTATCCACTATAAAATGCGCCCATTAAACTGTATTTGCGAAACGAAAACGCCATTGGATTACAGTTTATTCCGTTATGCACGGTGTAAGTTAATGCATGCGGAATAAAGCGTGTAACCAATAGCGGTTGTTTCTCAAAAAGGTAAGCCTCCAAGTGGCGGCGCAAGGGGGATGGCCCATGGCGGTTTTACCCCCCCCCCCATTTATGTCTTGTCCCCCAGTTGCCCATCACCCGGCTGAAGAAAAATGACAGATATTTTGGCAAACAATGCAGCGGTTTGGGGCCAAAAATCATTTTTCTTATCAGATATTGTTGGCCAACAAATGGTTTAAAATTTTCAATGTTTTTATATTTTTCCCCTAGATTTGGCCCACAAAATTTCACTTGCCAGCGTTTGCCACCCCCCTCGAAAATGAAGTCTGGCGCCGCACCTGAAGCCTGAAAGATAAAGTGAGTTATCCCAATATAAATTTTAAAACAATTATCTATATACAGCTCACTCTCTTCCATTTTCTGACGTGATTAAATTGTAAAAAAAGAATGGCTCTCGTTTAATATGATAAAAATGTCTGTAAGCAATTTTTGTAAAGGCTTAACGCAGAGATTTCGCAAAATTTTGTTGTAGTAATTAAAAAATAAGTCATCGAGAAACTAAAGACAGTACCTAAAATGGGTAATTAAAAAGTTAGAGAAGAATCGAATGTTTCGTTTTCATGCACAAACATTATGCAACCGTGTCTAACAGTGCCCATTAGGATACGTGTTATAACAAAAATTCCGGATCCGAAATTGAGGGGCGGCGCCAGGGGGGGGGGGACGGCCCCGTGCCCCCTGAGAATTTCAATATTCAGGAAAATCAGGGGTTAAGCAAAAAAATTGTTTGTAAAAATTAGGGACTTTTTATTATAGGGGGGCCCCCTATGAGTTCTGTGGTACCGTTTCATCCCCTAGTGTCGCCCCTACTATGATTTTACCTGGCGACGCAGTGCGAAATTTTGTAACACAGTTGGATTCAGCTTAGTTATTCAAACATTGATTGGACAAGCAGTACCTAAATGCCACTACACGATTGTTTGAAAAATCTAACAGTGCGCCTCATCGGGAAAATCTCTGATCAGCCCTTTTCTTGCTATTTTTCACTTATAGGTTTTTGCATGTTCACTGACAAAATAAGAAGATTCAAGAGAAAGAAATACAGCTTCTTAAATTGCCGCCTGTCAATTCCGTTTTTCCCCTCCTAGCTCCTGGTTAAATGCGTCATAAAAGCACGCTGTGTTGGTATCTGATATTCCTTGTCCGGAATGTTGTGAAGGTTTCACTGCAAATGCCCTTTGAATGCCTATGTAACATTTGAATACCCAAGTGAAAGGACCTGCACTGATGGAGCACAGGAGTCACATAACGTTTCATTGTGTGAACATTTGACTTCACTATTGCCATTTGATTTACCTGTGTGATTTTGATCTTTTCAGTGGCCCGTGTTCTGTCCTGTTATTGTTTTGACATGTAATTCCCTATGAAATTGAAGTCTCCAAAAATTACAATTGCTCTGATACCATGGATATTTGACCTGGAAAACTATATAAGATATGTATCTGGAAAGGAAAGATGGATATACAGGATAGCACATAACAATAGAGGTTGTGCCTGTTTAATCGATTGGCTAGGGGGAACCAAAAGAATCGAACAGGTGTCCTGTACAGTAATGCAGTCCACCATTCAATATTACGGTTGCTTGCAACCTTGGGAAATAATCTTGTTTTGTATACCAGTAACATGGTGCAATAACAACGGTTTTTGATGTGATCCTGTGAAACAAAGTTCAGCATTTACGGGTTGATGACGACACAGGCAAAACCTCTATAGCATGGTCGTTAGTGATGACAACATGCTTTCAAGTTTGGTAAATGCTGGCAGTAGTAATGTCAGCATCCTTGCTCCAGAAATTGCCACCAAACTGCAGCCCCCCCCACCCCGCCACACCCCGCCCCCCCCCCCCGAAACTCTTCCTCTGTTTTTACTGTTTTACAAGCATGTAAACATCCATATTGTTTTCAAAGTGATGTCAGAAGGGTATTTTCATATGTCAATTTTTTTTTTTCATGCCAGTATGTCCCTTTGAAAATTTCGTGAGCTGTTAATATTCTCTTCCCCTGTCTCTGGTTATCTACCGCTTTATTTGGTCAATTAAATCTAAAGTAACCTTGTCAACAAAATTATAAATATTAAGACAAATAGGGAAATGTTCCCTGTTCACACATATGGACATCTGTCATAAGTGTTTGATGTAACTAAGTTTGATTTCATTGGTTAATGGTTGTTGGTCCATTACCGAACTAGATAGAAATGAGGTGAAGCTGCTTCAACGATCTTAGCAATTGGAATGGAATGGGGTAATTTGAGGTAAGAGTGGCTTAATAGCATTGTTTTAATAAAAACGGTGGACCGGTACAGACAAAAATTGACAGTATATACAAAAATAGGTCACCATTTTTCCAATAATGTGAAATTATAACACCAACTACAAGGATTGCATTTTGGGGACACTGTATATAGATTCACGAGCAACGGGGAGAAGCTCAATCTTACTTTTAATTCTGCAATGAGTTATCGAAGACCCCTTGAGCTCTTTTTTTTTTTTTTTTTCTTTTTTTTTTTTCTTTTCTGCAACATCCAGGGCCTTTGACGTCAGAATATACTTTTAAGAGTATTAACTCTGGGTTGGTTTGAAGGAATTGCCTCCTAACTTCATTTTTATGGTCTATACTGCTATAATGCTATCTCATATTCATATGTTGATAAGATAGACACCGGTTGTCCTGTCTTGCAAGGATATGTGTTAGTGTCCCTTTAAATGTCATGCACGAATCCGACTTCTACATCCAGAGTGCAGTGGCCTGCAATACTACATTGCAGCATAATACATATTTGATGCGGGCGGTAACGCAAGGTTAAAGTCTTTTGAAACTGAAATCCAATCCATTATTGGGACTAGAGATGATGGAAATCACTGAACCGGTGAGATCAATTGCACAAAATGGTTTTATAATACTGACCAAGCTTTATTTGTGGTGAAATTTACTAGCATCAAATATTTAGTCCAGGTTAGTTAAAAATTATGATGAAATTTCCTGATTAGACGTGGATATGAGGGCATAAAAGATATGCTTGCATATGGCCTCTTAACAGGTGGTCCCAAAAACGATGTTTATGATTGCGCAGCATTTCTTCTGCCCAAAAATGAAAAAATCACTTCCCGAAGGACTTTTTTTCCATACAATTTAAATTTGCTCAAGTGAGTAGGACATAAATTACAATTACATTGCTGAAATAACTATTAGAAATAGTTACTCCAGTACGATTTAGGGAGCAAAAGAATTTTGGACTAGCGCCACCAAAAAGCTATTTAGGCTAATCAGTATATAAAAAACGCCATGGTCATTTGATTTTTTTCCACCAAAATAAGCGCAAAACTGATATTAGACAATTTTGTAAAATCCTGGACCAAAAATAATTTAGCGTTTTTAAACATGGCGGTAGAAAACGAAATACTGGGTTCCATGGAAACCCCACCCCTTATGCACTATAAGACTATTTTTACTCCCACAAGTTTTATTATTAAAGTTCTCTATTGTACTTTAATAGGGTCAGGCGAAGATGCATGGCAAATAATTAACACTGGAAACGGCTCTAGACGAAACGAAGGGTCCAACAATCATTTCCTGAATATTCAAGTTAAAATTATTTCACAGTTGCGATTTACAGGTATTGTTGAACTCTAATTTAATCGCAAGTTTAACCGTAGGTATTGAGATACACAGCGTGTTCAACAATGCAAATCTCTTTGCTAGGCTTCAAAATTATTTTAAAATTTTTGCGTTTCATGATAGTCGGTTTTAAAGCCCAACTTTCTCCACTACTCTTTAAAGTTGATTCTGATTTGCTTCATGGTTGTGAGAACAAAGGCGATTACGTAAGTACACCACAATTTAAGTCCTTCCAAGTTTGACTCATGACTCCGCAATCAAAGCATGCTTAAATACGTAGATGCTTGTTATATTATTCTTCCCCTGTCTCCTTTTTATCCTTACCTCTTCATTTTGGTTCAATTAACTCAATGTAACCTTGTCAACAAATCATTAAACATTTAAAGACAAATAAGGGAAATGTTCCCTGTTCACAATGACATCTGTCATAGTGTTTGATATAACTCATGATTTCATTGGTTACTGGTTGTTGGTACATACCGAACTAGATAGAACTGTCAACATCCATTAATACTATTTCCATTCATTGGTATTTAATCCGTCCGGTGCAATTTACAATATTTGCACGTTTTTGTCAGACACACTGAATAAAACAATATCAACAAATATTTTAGTAGTTTATTAAAAAAACAGACACTATTAGTACCAGGAGATATTTGTAGTTGAAAGACCATTTTATTCAACTTTTGAAGGTGAAGCTGCTTCAACGATCTTAGGCACACTTGGAATGGGGTAATTTGAGGTAGAGTTGCTTAATGGCATTTGTTTTGAAAAACCGGTGGACCGTATCAGACAAAAATTGGACAGGATATACAAAAATAGGTCACCATTTTCTCAGTAATTTTGAAATTATAGCACCAACTACAAGGATTGCATTTTTGGGACACTCTGTATATAGATTCACGAGCAACGGGGAGAGGCTCAATCTTACTTTTAATCTAGCAATGAGTTATCGAATGACCCCTTGAGCTCTTCCTGTTCTGCAACAATCCAGCGTCCTTTGACGTCATAATATGACTTTTAGAGGGATAATTCTAGGTTGCCTTGAAGAATGCCTCCTCAACTTCATTTTTTCTTGTCCATACTGCTATAATGCAATCTCATTATTAATCTGTTGATAAAGATAGACACCGGTTTGTTCATGTCTTTGCAAGGATATGTTTTATGGTCCATATAAATTCGTCATGCATGAAAGCATACTTCTGCATCCACAGTGCAGTGGCCTGCAATACTACTTTGCACTGCAAAATACAATACTGATTGCGGTACCGAGGTAAAGTCTTTTTAGCTGAATCTGCAGTGGGTTGCGTTGAGTTGCAGCAGAAAGTGATCAATATATCGGCAATGCAACTCAAATATGAAAGGATGTTGACTTTTAACTAGAGCCTGCAGGGGTGAACAAAGGTGGTGAAGAAATATGTGCAAATAGCGGCTTGATATTTAGACAAGATATGATTATGTTAGCTTTGGCAAAGGGTAGGATAAGCAATCATCTATATTAATTGTTGTTCATAACAAATATACAGCCCCCAAATCTACATAGGGTGGTAGATCATGGGAAATATACATGTATAATGGAAGTGAAAACAGTGACGTATTGAGAAAAAGTATACTAGTGAAAATGATATGATCAATATGAGTGAAATTGAAAATAAGCAGTTATATTCTAATGTATTACAGAATTAACATGTGAATAGGATGCAATACTTAACAGAAATGTATCATTAAATAAAAAGAAAGGGAATAACAAATGACTGTAACGTGTACTCGTGGTGAAACTTCGGTATAATTTACTGTAACAGACGCATTAATTTACGATACCAATTTACAGCCATAGCAGCCCCCCACCTTTTTTTCATGTTAATCTGCTTCGTGGACTCTCTGTCTCTGTGCCGATGATAACATGATGACTACATACTCTCGGAAAATACCATGTAATAACGTTTATTACAGATCCTGGATCTGAAACTAAATATAGTGTTAAAGAGACACGGCACATTTGAAGAATAGTGCGCCCTCACAAATTTTTTTCAAATCGATATGTTTGCATGGTTGTTAAAGCTTTTGATACAACAGCCCCTCACCGAAATGATTAAGACCAACTCATCTTCCTTATGGGTAAACGTGAAACGATTTTGTATTAGCGTCTCCGCGACGAAATTCGTATACCGACGAAAAAATGGCGTTAAACAACACAAGAACACTCACGCCGTATATGTTTCCCACGCCAAATGCACACTTGTTGACCGGTATAACCTTTGGTGGTTTGATATCAGTGAGTACGAGTCAAAATATTCATGTAATATACACATTTGTTGATTAAAGTTCTGGGAAACTTAAAAAGTTAGCCTACAAATTACCCTGGATATCTTTATCCCCATATCAATGTCCCTATCTTGTTTTGGTGTATGTTATTTTTTAATATGTGTACAAATAGATCTCTGTTCTTCAATTGCCTAGACTATCATTGAATGCAAATTGAATAAATTCATGATTGTGTGAAAATGTGCCAGTGCAGCTTTAAACTTTGTAATGTTGTGTCATTTTGATCAATCTTCTTTGAACTGGAGGCGTCCAAACAAACTCAAGCTGCCCCAAATATACACAAATATATAATTTATAAGAATAAAATGCTGTTTAAGTACGTTTAAAGTTTCCCGTGCGCCCGCGGAAAAGAACTGTCTGCACGGTTTTTTAAAAAAAACCTGCTAAAAAAACAGGGAAGTGACTGGCAGCTGGGACGTAATTATATTCTATAAATTCTATATAATAAAAATATAGTTACGGGCGCTTGAAACTCTGAAATAAAGACTGAAATACATTAGTTGCTGTTCACTGGTATCACATTAACACGTCCTTGGCCCAGTGGTAGTTTCTCAAGCCCAGAAAGCGAGAGGCCCGGGTTCAAGACCGTGATTTTTCGTCTTTATTAGTTATGTGCTCGCAAGTGTCTCCGAGAGATTCTATATAATATTTACCAATTTGTACTTCTTTGGGTTGTATTCATGTACTTGATCCTCGTGTGAATTGAATTGAGTTTCGCTTCGTCATAGATTCTGCTAGAATCCTGCATATAAGGCCCTCCCATTCTCTAATATAAAAAATATAATTACGGCCGCTGGAAATCTGAAATAAAGACGAAATACATTGTGCTCGTTCACTGGTATCCACATAAACAGTCCTTTGGCCCAGTGGTATTTCTCACGTGGCCTAGAAAGCGAGAGGCTTCGCGGGTTCAAGACCGTGTATTTTTCGTCTTTATTTAGTTTGTGCTCGCCATTTTTCTCCCGAGCTTCTATATATATTTTTAACCAATTTTAACTTTCTTCTCGGCCTCGGGTTGGTATCATTTAATTGATCCGCCGGCCGTGCTTGAAGTTGAGTTTTGCTTCGGCATAGATTCTGCTAGAATCATGCAATATAAGGCCCTCCCCCATTCTATAATATATTTATTTATTTATAAATATAAGCTAAAAATAATAATTTATCATAATTGAATAAGATATCTCATGAGAACAAACTATTCTCTTTTTGAAATGAAGAACGTTACGCCGGCTCACAATGCGCCTTACCACATATTAACGTATGGGTGTTTACTACTACCTTGTATATCTGCCGCGTTTCTGAATGAATTCATACTAAGCAAAACTTCTGAGCAAAATTTTGGGGAATTTTCCACCCGCTCTTTCAATTAGCTCATGAAGTATTTTGGGTAGAAATGGATAAAATTTTGCATCAACATTGGCCCGCAGTTCCCATCAGATGGTAAATGGGATAAAAATCCTGGTGCGCTGGTTGGCCAGGGAGACAACTATATGATTGTTAACCAAATATTTAGTAGTTATTTTTACTGCGTGTTGGTCTGGCATTGTCTGCTTAAGACACTGTTTTCATTTTCCCCATATCGTCGCGGGTTCAATTTGGGCAATTCGCGACCGTGCTAGCAGCGCATCATTTCTCAGTGGTTGTTCTTCTATGAAGGTTAATGAACAAATTTAGCGAGGTTGCCCCTCGAGAAAGTGTGGGCGGAATCCAGGAGGGGGGAAATTCATAATACAGGGGTCAAAAATGAAAAATGGTTGGATTGCTTTAAAAAGGTAATGAAAGTGTTCCTCTTGTTACAAGGATTAAGAAAGGTATAGTTTGTACTACCTACAAGGTATGGTTACCGATGTATAAGGCAAAATTCATCAAATGTCAAAGGTTAAATCTTTAATATTGCACCAATTTCTTTAAAAACGGTCTCAAATTGTTAACCTTTCCACTGGGATTGCAACAAAAGTAGTTGACACTCTCGTTTGTATTTGTTTATCGAGATAAATGACGAACAAGGTCAACTCCATTGACCTCTATTGATCTCCGAATTTTAAAAAAAAATATGTTAGATGGTGCAAAATGTTTTTGTTGTAGTCTCTGAGGAAAGATGAACAATTTGAGCCCATTTTGAAGAAATCGGAGCAATGTATGGCCTTTGACATTCAGTGATGATTTTTGTGTTATATCTGCATAATCATAAGTTGTAAGTAGTACAAACTATACCTTTTTTAATCCTTGTAACAAGACGAACACTTTGGTTACCTTTTTACAGAAGTCCAAGCTTTTTTTTTTTTCATTTTTGACCCCTGTATTATGAATTTTCCCCCTCCTGGATTCCGCCCACACTTTCACGAGGGGCACCCCCGCTAAATCTGTTCATTATCTTTCATAGAAGACAAATCCACTGCTCAAGAAATGATGCTCTGCTCTCCATGGTCACAGAATAGCTCTAAATGACCCAACTAACATTGAAGAAAGAACTCCAGATTTTAAAACTTCATCAATGTGGTGTTTCGCAGTTAATATAGAAGGCATTTTTATGAGCCATGTGTTTTTCTTGTAATACCACCCCCAAACTGTCACTTATCCCCAAACATAACTGTCATGTCCCGTAATGCAGATATCAAAGAAGCCTCTATGAAGGTACCCTGCGGACTCATTGAAGTCCAAGTATAATCAAAAGTCCTGATTTTTTGTGCGGATGTAAAGGTTTCCATCAAAAATATCATCTGAAAGAATAAGCCGATTCACGATCTCAGATTCAAGATGCATTGTGGGTAATATCCGACGATCTTTTTGTAGATAAACAAAACGAGGCTACTGTACAATTTCAATGTGGTGAACTTTGCCGTTTTCACAAAAATATCTCTTACTTGGGTTTTATGAATTATGCGGTCTCAATTCCTTCATGACAGTTATTAAATACAGCTGAATATGACGTTAACAACATGAAAAAGAAAAACCTGTTTAAAAACCCGAGTTTAAGTAATTTTTATGAAAACGTCAAAGTTCACCACATTGAAATTGTACGGTAGCCTCGTTTTGTTTATCTACAAAAAGATCGTCGGATATTACCCACAATGCATCTTGAATCGAGATCGTGAATCGGCTTATTAAGTTCAGAATTCTATCTTTGGTGCCAAAATTGCGAAATTTCTCATTTCGTATTGAGGAGCAAATATGAAATTCAGCCTATGCTTTTTTATAATGAAATATAGCTAAATAAAAAAAACATCCTTTTACAATCAAGAAATTTCTGTAGCCAAATACAAGGTAAAATGTATTGAATGTCTTATCTATATTAAATCACTACATATGACACAAAATACGGATACCTCAAAATCTCCCATTACCCCATTTAAGCAAAGTCTTGAATTCGCCCCATTTTCCTGTGACATTGTTTTATCGTTATGACTCAGGCGTTCACCTTAAAGACGCCCCTAACAAATCAATGTTTTTCATCACCATGCTAATAAACTAGTCCATGAAATAGCTAACGGCATGTAAGTATAAGTCGCATTATTTACCAGATCATATGTGTGAAAGTTGGACAGTTTCAAAACTCAACCAGCAGTTGATCGCCAGTTCATCCCGGTCAGAACCGGTTAGAACGAGTTTCTATTGTTCTAAACAATAAAACATGGCTCAACCGCCCGTTGACCGCCGCGCCGCCGTTCAACGGGATCCTTTACGAAATTACTATTAGTAGAAACATTAAAATAACATATTCCTATACTTGGTTCTACTTTTTTACTTTAGATCGTTTCTTTCAGGCTTGTGGAAGGAGTTTTAACTTATTAAAATAAGTCCCCCTACCCGAATAACATTTACCAACATTGAATAATCCATGGTACTTTCCAAATCATTTCAGCACCCGTTTTAACACCAAGCCCAGACGTTACCGTAAAACCTGGAGGAGAGCGCACTATATCTTGTATTATTCAAGGAGGGTTCGACGGCACGATGTTATGGAGTAAGATGGGCGTTCATAGGCTCAGCAGTAGCTTTGATAGGAGGCGATCGGAATTACCAGAAAGTGGACGTATTACCAGAGAGCCGATCACTACGTTATTCTTGATGGTTACAGCTAGAATGCTGGGAGTGTATAGCTTAGATTCGATATTAATTTGGGCAGACAGTGGAAGAGTCTAGCTGGCAATGTTAAACGTATTTGGAAGGAAATGGAACGATTATTGTTGATTTGTCACATTTCAAAAGGCTCTGTAAAGCAACCTAATTCTACGAGCAATTTTTTACGTCGCGAGGACGGTGAATTCAAAATTAATAATAAATAATATAATAAAAAAAATATTGTTTGAGAGCAGAAGATGTATTTGAGTCCATCCCACAATGCATCAGTTTTGGGAAAAAATTTACTTCATTAGCGTCATGTGATCCCACAACAATTACTATTCTGACACATAAAATCACTTACTTTACACGTTGTCAATTATATGAGTGCTTTAAAGCACTAGTACACTATAAATGATGAATGGTAATAGACTTATACGGGGTCCAAAAGAAATGCAATCCTCACAGTCGTGCTATAATTTCAAAAAATTACTGGAAGAATTATCAAATTTTATAACAGATTTAAAAAGATGAACTTGTTTCTTACATCCTGTTCAATTTTTGCTGATACGGTTCACTATTTTGAAAACAAGGTATATGTAACCCGTTGTCAAATTACCCCCTTTCCAAGTTTGCCTTAGATCGTGGAAACAGGTTCACCTTGAAACGTGTGAATAAAATGTCTTTCAAATACAAAATCTACTGGTTACTAATCTTGTCTTTTTTTGAGAAAAAATCAATTTACTAAAAACTATTCGTTTCGTCCTTGTTTTATTATCCACGGTCTTTTATTGTCTGTACAGTATTTTGCATTAATCATAATTAAATAAACCCTAGCGATTGGCCCCAATTTTATCTCCAGTGGGTCTTGACAAATCCGAGTGAATAGTGTAAATTGCAGCGGAGGGATATTTAAACACCAAATGAATGGAAATGGTCGGGGCGATAGTTTCAGAATTATTTAATACTAAAATATTTGGACTTATTGCTTTTATCCACGCGGTTTTTATCCGGTCTGTGCATTTTGGCTCTCTTCATATCATTATTGAGAATAGTAACTTAGCGACTTGGCAAACTTAGATGTTTTATCTTCAGTGTGTCTGACAAATCCACGTGAATATTGCAAATTGCAAGCGGAGGGATTACAACTAGTTTAATACAATAAATGGAAATGGTATGAATGGATGTTGAAGCCCATTTATATTGATATAATGTTATAATATGGACCATGATTAGACAAACAAAAAACACAAATAAAACCCCTGAAAACCAAACTTGAGTTACTCCAACACACAATGTCAAAACTTTTTCATTGTGAACCGAGACCATTTCCCTTATGTGTCAAAGACTGTGTCTTTACATGTTTTTAATATAAAATAAATAGTTTTACCAGGTTTATACTGGGTTAATTGAAACCAACTTACTTGTAAGAATAAAGAAGAAAGGAGACAGGAGAAAAACAAAAAACAGGCACCTGCCACAATTTAGCATGCCTTGATGTGTTATTCATCAGGGTTCAACCTTGGAATGGCTTTAAATTATGGCGTATTACGTAATGCCCTTCTTGGTTCTAAAAAACAGTGAAGAAAATCAGATGAAATTTGAACAGTGCTGTTGAGGGGAAAAAGGGTAGGCCGTAGAGTATCTCGCAACCTTTCACATTTAAAAAGACAGGATAGTACCAGGAAGATTTTTGTAGTTAAAAGGCAGTATTCAACTTTTCAGGTGAACCTGCTTCAACGATCAACGCAAACTTGGAATGGTGGTAGGTAATATGACAGCGGGTTACATAATAGCCTTTGTTTTCAATACTAGTGAACCGTATCGGACTAAAATTGGACAGGATGTAAGAAACAAGTTGGTTATTCAGAATATGTTATAAAATTTGAAAATTCTCAGTTAATTTTGAAATATAGCACCAACAGAGAGGATTGCAGTATTTGGGCCACCCTTAATCCCTAACGTCCCTAGAGGAAAATCTGACGACAACCGCAAACGCGGAAGTAACGTTTATTTTTCTGTTTACAGGAAACCCCTGTGAAACGCAATTCTTAAGTGTGCCGCCAGTGGTGCCTTAAGGGCTGTTAAGTCCGGGGGCATTCAGAGGAACTGTTTTTTTGCCCGACTTCTTTATTGTGTTCCAACATATATAAAAGTTACTATTGAAAGGAAATGACTCCAGGAATCCAAATATGATAATATGTTTTCCCCAAAATACGATTTTTTGAGGGGGAAAATCATAAAAATGGTGATTTTAACTATTTTTTTTTTTTTTGTTCCCTAGTAACAAAAATATAGAGAGGTTATAAGTAAATGGCTTGTTCGTTTTTGTATCCCAGTCATAGTTCTAGGGCCGGTATTTCCCCCTTTTTCAAATTCTGCAACAACAATTTATCAAAATTATTGCCAAAAAAAGGCCAAAAATCCGGTGTTTCAATTTGGAAAAACGCAAGATTGTTCAAAGGTGACATTAATCCACGATTTTTAACCAAAAAGAAAACTAAAAATACGAACCCTAGATTTTAATATGCTCTATACGAGGGTGTTGCATTTCATTTCTTACCTGTGGCTGATATGGATTTCGAGTAAATGGGAACCGAAAATCACGAATATCGCCGAAAATGAACACAGGAAGAAAATCGCCATTCGGCCAAAATATTGTCCCGTTTCGATACAAATATGCCTTATTCAAAAAACAAGCCGTCGTTTCCTCTCTTATTCTTCACACTGATGATGCCCCAGGTCAAATTCACTATGCTGGCTACTGTGATCAAAATTCCAACAATTATGAGGCTCAAATAGTGAAAATAAAATCCAATTCTGTTTGCAAAAGCAGCTAGCGTGGGCAAAACCATTTACAATGCAGTACAAGTTACCATAGGGTATGCATATCGAATCGATGATCAAGGCGTTTCTGATGCGCTCATTACATCGCGCGCGTCGAATAGCACAGAAGCGTTTTGCGTAATACGCGAAATTAACCGCCCTTTTGCAGTTCAGCCCATGTGATGTTTTGGTCTTCAAAAATGCGTAACATAGTAAAATAAACTGAACAAAATTGAGGAAAAAAAATAAATATATATATATATATATATTATGTTTAAATATATGGAAAGAAAACATGTTAATGCCATTAACATGAAAAAAAAATAAAAAACTGGTCGATATTGTTTAAGTTCCTATTAACAGCATCTTAAGAGAGGGGGACCAAGACAAAGATTGTACAGGGTCAAATTTTAAATTGATCCAATCATGTTGAAAAAAGTAGATGACCATGTTATGTGTTAACCATAAGGATTCAGACGAACGGTATGTTGTTAATGGTACAGACTAAAGTTTCAGAGTATAGGCTTAAAACAGCAAATCAATAAAAGGGTCAATTTAAGTTTGTACCGGGGTCAAATTTTAAAGTTGCTCCGATTTGGATACATAATGGTGCAAATTATGGTGGCGCTAATGGTGGGATTAAAATAAGGAATAGATTTGCGGTATCAAATGCTTTTGCTTTAAGAAAGTAGGGGGACAAGATCAAGCTCCATTGAATCCAATGGATCGTCGACCTTCTGCGAAAAAAAAAATATTTTACAACAAATTGAAAAATTGGGGGCCCTTTTCAAAAAATGGTCACTATTGTTTTAAGGTATTAGCATGGTCCTGAACTATCTTGTGGTTCTTAAAATTATGTTTATATCCTTTTACAGTGGATGGGTACAAGAAGAAATGTGCCCCCTAATCGATATCAAACCTCAATAAAGAATAATTGCAAAAATGGGCCCCTGAGGCTCCCATCGGAAATCAGCGCCCCCCCCCCTCAAACAGATGACTCACGCTACGCCGCTGTACCTTATAAGCTTCGTAATTCTTCAATGGAAGTCTTAACCACAGGGTAACTCTATGTCCTTAGAATATGCAGAATACAGTACCGAGTTTATGAGACTCGTACTACAGATCTGGCGGTGGCGGCCAAGCCTCATTCATTATAGCAACTCCCAAAAAATGTCAAAAGAAATTACAGCAATACTGAGTGCAAACTACAAACCAATTTGGGTGCTTTGATATGGGTCTGACCCACATATGATCTCGTCCTCGTTCGTTATTCATACCCCAAAAAAAAGAAATGACCCTTCCAGTGGAGTTGATTCTTCAACTCCAACGGTTTGGAATAAGAAAATATTCCTTGACAACATATAAAAAATTCCGAATTTTTCGTCAAGATTTCGCTTTTACGCGTTAAACTAATGGCGACGTCTGAAATTTGGATTCAATGGAATCATGAAACGTTAAAGGTTAAATAAAGACCCCCCAAAAAGTAACGCAGCATGTCTAAATACCCCCATAGCTTACAAACCATTGGTCTTTGTACGAAAACATAAAATTATAAGAATAGTCCATTGGTAGAACACCTAGCGCTGTCACCTTCGGAGCCAAGTTTTATCCGTTTTCACAGGCAGTGGCGGCCAAGCCTCATTCATTATAGCAACTCCCCAAAATGTCAAAAGAAATTACAGCAATACTGAGTGCAAACTACAAACCAATTTGGGTGCTTTGATATGGGTCTGACCCACATATCATCTCGTCCTCGTTCGTTATTCATACCCAAAAAAAAAATGACCCTTCCAGTGGAGTTGATTCTTCAACTCCAACGGTTTGGAATAAGAAAATATTCCTTGACAACATATAAAAAATTCCGAATTTTTCGTCAAGATTTCGCTTTTACGTGTTAAACTAATGGCGACGTCTGAAATTTGGATTCAATGGAATCATGAAACGTTAAAGGTTAAATAGTCAGTTCGAACAGGATTTTAAGCATTTATCGAATAGAGTTTTGAGCATAGTGATAATGTATATGTGAACGAGTTCAGGCTATTTCACAACGTTGGTCATTCGTTTTGGAATCTTATTAAATTCAATCTACTCATTTAAACAAGAAAGCCAATTGATGCCAACCAACCGTCAGTTTTAATGCACAACACTGAAGGAATTCAATTAGACGACCTTCTCATACAGTAGATTAATTTTTCAAAAATATCTTACTCTTTATTTTTAAAAAAAAAGAACTTTCAAAATCAAAGGCTGACTCAGAGATTTCGAAATATATTTTTGTGTGCAGTAATTAAAAATAATCATCTAGAACTAAATATAGTCACCTAAAATGCTTAATTCGAAAGTTACAGATGAATCAGAGTTTCGTTCTCATGCAGTAAACATTTATGCACGGTATAACAGTGCCATAGGATAGCGAAATTTTATAACAATTGTGATATGAAGGACTTCGATTTGAGCTTAGTTATTGCACTCGGTGATTGGTATATGGAAAAAGCATTATGTATATGTAAAAATGTTAAATTTCTTAAATGAGTTTTTGTTTTTTTGAAAAATCATTTTCAAGGGAGGTGTAAATTTTCCTTGTAAGCCTCACGTCTCTGCCACAGAGAGCAAGGCTGCTGACCAAAACATGCACGTAATCAGCTCACTAACCATGTGTAATTCCCGGTGTGAAAGGCAGATATAGTCCTGGTGGGAGCCATAGTCCGGGCCTCCATAGACGATAACGGATAAAGGCGTGAAACTATGTTGCGTAAAGAGCAACTGAAATCGATTGCCCTATTGTTCAACCATTGTTCCCGGACTATGTACGCAGGACAATGTTACTTCTACACCGGTTATTCCACCTTCACTGTCCAGATCAACATCTTACCAAAAAACCTGATATCCATTGTCTGAATGCGTTTAATTGTGTGAAAAAACATGCTAGAAACACTGTAAATTCTAGCAAGGATGTCAACACCTTAATTTGCCTGTAACTCTTGCTGAACTCTTGCTGTTGTTACCAAATGTAAACATGCAAATGGTTTGTGGAAGTGATTTCAGTATTGGGTTCATTACATTACGTCAGAATATTTTTTTTCTTTTCCATTGTGTCCATTTAAGAGTAAGACAAGGGAGCCCTCTTTGTGGATTGGACGCTATAGATAAAGAGAGATTCTAAACGAATTATACAATGTTTCTAAGTAAGATACTTTCAGACACGTGATCTTCAAAATCGCGTCTTTATTAAGAAATAATTCCAGTAGTCGATAGTTTGATGGGAATGGAATTCCATGGTCACGGAAAAGTGAACTTTCGTATGTAAGCCAAGGAAAAATTAAAAAGAAAATGAATGTATGCTGAAAAAGAATTGCATCCTTTAAAGGACCTGGGAGGATAAGCAGAGAGAAGCGGGGGGGCCCCCACTCAATGTTTTGTAACTATCTTATGAATTGTTCATTTTGCGATAATACGTGTAGCATAAGACCGGTTTTTCAATGCGGTTTCATTATGTGCCATAATAAGCTAATAACATGAAAAAATCCAAATTGGAAGGGGTGCTTAAGTTCTATGTACCAAACCTACAACTATAAATAATTCATTCTGTTATGTAGGCGTCTAAGGTCAGAAATACCTTCAAACACTAAAAAACGAGCCTTGTGCACAAGTGATCTGAATTTTATATAATATAAATTATTTTAATGATTTGTAATTGGTTCAAGAATTTGGTATGTCCAAGACAACATTACATATATAGTAAAATTACACACAATTTATATAACTGATACTTAATGTCCAAAAGAGGCGTTGCAGTTCAACGATGATATGTCCTCACAGCGAAGACTTCAAAATGACAGCTTGCAAAGTCACAATTATAAATCCCCGCAGGTAGATTCCATTGGAATCTTCTCAGTCCTAAGGTAACTTTTGTCCAGAATTTCAAAACACACAAGGTTAATAATTCCCTCGACGACACTAAATATTCCACAGTATATCCGTCCAAGATAATCACTCACGGATTTTCTATCTGTCCCACAATTTGGGAAATCCTATTTTAAATCCCAGCCTTTTCGGCTTCAAGACGACAGTATAATAATAAAGCACTCTGCCACATGATTGAAAATAATAATCCTGGCACTAGGGTGAAGCAATACATCTACATTATTGTAAATAAAACTAGCTATAACCATACTGTAATAGCTGAATTACAACTCTGACCTCAGTCCTTCATCACCAGTATTTAACTTCGCACAGCTAGATTCCCATTTCTAACAATAATCATTTGACTAATATCATGCATGAACATAACCTAGCACCATCAACTCAGATTTCACAAAATTACATCATGCTAAATTGGCATCCTACTTCACCTTTATAACTTTATGATTGGAATTAACTATCCCTCAACATGTTTTGGGGGGTGTCCTTAAGCAGAAAGAAGTTGACTCAGTTACTAGTTTAGCATTCTTGGTGAATTCCCTTTCTTTCTCCTTTTGTGCAATCTATCTAACAGGTGCATTTTTGCACAACCAACTTCTAGGGAATTCCCCTTTCTCTCTTTTATAGTACCAAAGTACTTTTCCCGTTAGAAAATATTTTTTTTTCCAAATAAAATTGAGAAAATAATATTGTTTAAAGTTTACATCAAGCAAAATGGAGCTATATAACATCCTCCCCCCTTAAAAAGAAAATTTTGGAATGAAAGGACAATTTTCCCAAACTCTGGCTTTTATAACTTTAACAATTTTGGTGGTTTTTTCATTTTACATACATTTACATTACATGACCAATTATACACTTTTTTATATAATGTTCTTGCATTGCTGCCCCTCAGTCTATCTTACAACTCAAATTGTAATACTAATTTCTGAACAAAATTAGGCAGCTCTGGTCAAGGCATCTGTCAAGACATTTTCTTTTCCTTTGATATGTCTTATGTCCAGATTGTATTCTTTTTGAGTTAAACTCCACCTGAAAAGTCTCTGATTTCTATTATTCATCTTGTGGATGAAAGTTCAACGGAGTGATCCGTGGTACACTAGAACTGGGTGCACGGTTGTACTCAAGTACCTTTCAAATTTTTGCTGACAATAGCAATGCAAGCCATTCTTTATCTCAATTGGTTGAGTAGTTTTTCTGATGTTTGTCAAACTTCCTTGAGTAATAACATACAGGATGACTACACTACATCATTTTCATCTACTTGCATGAGAACTCCACCACCAAAGCCTACATCACTGGCATCAACTATCATCTGCCAACTTGAATTGTTCCTGAAAGTCTGGTGCAATCAAATCTGCGCCAAGTCATCAAACTGATTTGATTTTCTCAAATTGCTTTTTGGCATTGCTCCAACCACACAAATTTGCATTTTTCTTCGAAGGTTTTGTCGAGCGACACCAATTTCTGAGAAATTTGGACATTATTTTCTGTAAGTAATCCTACCATACTAGATCTCATGAGATCTCTTTTGCTTTGTGGTGTGTGGAATTTCTCAATTGCTTCAACTACTTTTTTCAGTGATTGGCCTAATTGCCCTTGTCCTCAACATGCCCTAATTTATGTGACCTTTTGCATGGCAAAATTCACTTTTCCCATAATTCACGCACAACCTAACCTGCTGAGATAATTTTCGCAAAAACATTGATGGACGCTGTCTCATGTGTTTCTTTTTTTCCCATGTTCTTCACTGTACACAAGGAGATCATCGACATATGCTTCAAAATTTTCAATGTCAGTTTGGAACAGAGGTTGACTTTTCGAAAATCTGGGACAATCGCAATGACACGCATCAGGTTTTTGGTAACCAGAATACATGGGGAACTGCATTCACTATTGCTCTGCTCTAATATTCCATTGTCCTAACATGTATTCCACCTCATTTCTGATATGTTGCAAACTTGTTAGATTTCACCCTATAAGGATTTGCGTAATAGGATTCGGAGACACCTACATCAATGTCATTTGTTATGGGGACCTGTGTCTCACAGGGAACTCAGGAAAGTTTTCACACTCATAATTAACTTCTTTCAGTTCACTTACTACTTAATTTGTGAGATCAAAGCATAGAGTCCGTGTCGGCCTTTACGGCTGCTTCATACACGCAAACTGTCCAAGTTTGTTTTCATCAGATGTTTTTTTGATATCTGGATTTAGCCAAAACTGTTTGAACTCTTCTTCAACTAAATCAACTCAGTCCGCTAAAAGTTGACCAAAATTTTGCCGACTTCTTTAAGAGAAAAACAGCGAAATCAACATTTGTTCCTTTTACACGGGCCAAATTCAACATGGGCCTGGTCATCCTTTTCTACAAGACCTGAATTTTTTTTTGTCTATATGCCTCTGGCAACAATTCATATGCTTTGAGCACGCACTGGCCTGTTTAATAAACGCTCATACTCACTACATCTGTCTAATTACATGGCTCGAAATATATTTTTTCGGGCTTTACCAATGAACACTGACTGTAGTCAACAGGTCCAGATTCCTTGGGCCCTTGTCAGCTAATGGCAATTTTCCAAATGTAAGAAGTATTTGTCTCTTCTTGTTCCTTAACAGCCTGAATCCGTTTCCAAATAGGATTCATCCCAAACATCTTCATGGACAAAGTTTTTGATCAGTTGTTTTTTTATAACCTGGTTTCCTCATAGCAATGTTTAGCCTTTCTGTTCCTAAATGCTTGGCTATTTTTCATCAACTCAGGCTTTCACAGCTCATCAAACTTCTCCCAAGTTTAATTTTTCCCAATTAACTCTTCTGGATTAAACTTCCATTGTTGATTGTACTCTACAACACAGTATATTAACTGAACCAATCTACACAGTATACATGTAATACACACACAAATTTTGTCTTCCAAAATGTGGCACACTGTTTACAATATTATAACACTTTTTAGGTGTGTAAATTTTTTAACAATCGGCTCACATTTATGCTCATTCATTCCCGCGGCGAGCCCCGAGCCCCCAATTCTGGTATGACGTCGGTAGGCGTCTAAGGTCATAAATACCTTTCAACACTAAAAAAACGAGCCTTGTGCACAAGTGCTCTGAATTTTATATAATATCAAACTGATTTTAAAATGAGTTGTAATTGGTTCATAATTTGGGTATGTGTTCAAGACACCATTACATATATAGTAATTACAAACACACAATTTTATATACTGATACTAATGTCCAAAAGAGGCTTTGCAGTTCAAACGCTGATATGTCCTCACAAGGAAGACTTCAAAATGCCAGCATTCAAAGCCAATTGATAATCCTCCAGGTAATATTCCATTGGAATCTTTCCTCAGTCCTGAAAGAGTAACTTTATGTCAGTCACTTCAAGACGACAGTTGATAATTCCCTCGACTGACACTAATAATTCCCAGTATTCAGTCAAGATAATCACCACAGATTTCTATCGTGTCCACAATTTTGGAAATCCTATTTTGATTCACAGAACTTTCGGCTTCAAAAACGACAGTATAATAATTACAGCACTCCTGCTCCATGGATTGAAAATATAAGAAATCCTCTGGCACTGTGTGAAGCATACATCTATACTCTACCTTATTGTAGATACACAACACTAGCTATAACCATACTGTATAGCTGTTTACAACTCGACCTCAGTCCTTCAGTACGAGTACTTTTAAACTTTCACAAAGCTATATTCCCCTTTCTAACACTAACATACAATCATCATCATGGCATAAACAGAACCTAGCCACCATCAAATCATATTTTTCCCAAAAAATTAACATCATCTCAATTGCATCACTTCACATTTTATAACTTTAATGGGGGAATTAACCACCTAATCCCTCATCATTTTTGATCTTAAAAGCATAACGAGTTGACTCAGTTACTAAATTAGCATTCTTGGGGAACTTCCCCTTTTGTCCCCCTTTTTGTGCATCTAGCTAACAGTGCATTTTGCACAAACAACTCTAGGGATATCCCCTTTCTCTCCTTTTATAGTAAACACAGTATTTTTTCCCGTGAGAAATCTGTTCAAATAAAATTGAGAAAGAAATAAACAATTTTTAAAAGTTTAAAATCAGAAAAATGGGAGGGAGGCTATAAACAATACTACTCACAAATCCCTCACTTGATAATTTATACATGACATGGTCTTGCATTGATGATCAGTTCCTATAACCAATGGTCATTTGGCTATGGTTCAGAGCTCAGGGAAACTCTGTTTTGGACTATTTACCCAATACTACTTCCTTTACACAGTTCTGGTATACAGTGTACTTTGTTTCTGGTAGAGTAAGCACAAAGCTATATATTCACTTTGGAATATATTTGGGGCGGTCAAACATGAATGATTGAATGTTTAAGCTCTCTTTTCTATTTTCCTCGATGGAGAATTGTTTAAAATTAACCCCCCTCCACCCCCCCCCACCCCCTCCACCCCCCCCCCCCCACGAACAGAACATCCACTTACATGGTAGATAGATATTATCACTACACATCAGCATAATAAGTGCCTTCTTTCCCGTTCTTGGGGGGAGGAGTTGTAAAATAATTACAATTGCCCACTTGAAGCCTACACTTAAAACTCCTCTAAAGGTACCATTGTTACTTACTTCAAATATTTCGTGTTTTTTTTCAAAAGTTCGGATCAGAAAACTCACATTGGGGGGGGGGAAGTGGGTACCCACATACCAAATGTCAAAACTGAGGGCGCTTTTCTCTCTACTTATCTCTGGCAGATCCTTCCGTGCCTTAGTGTATCCTCGTATGGATCGCTACTGCCCGTGATCTTCTTCGAAATTAATCATTGCGACTAAACTACTCTTTCAGTCATTTTGTTTTTAATACCTTCTTTTTTGCTGGGATAATGTCTATGATTTTCATTTTATACTTTTGTCACCTACTAGCTTGGAGTTTATCTCCAACAGACTCCTACATCCTATGGCAGGGTAACCAGACGACGGCCCCTTAAGTTAAATGCCTCGCTAAAACCGCTATCCACTACCAACGTGTCTTGGAGCTACACTACCAAAAATTGATTTGCGAATGGTGTCTTGGAATGGAAATATATCCATATAGCTATGCAGTTAACAAAGGTTAGAAATTGTTTTGCGACCCGCTAGAAAATGGAGTGTTATAAATTCAACATTACTTCCCTTACGGCAACTTTGGTCTTCTCATCTCAACTGCCAAATATGGACAGACTACTAATCTGACTATATGAGGCAGTTTTAGAGTAATAGAAATGGCTGTCAATCCCACTTATAAGGACGGATGATATCAGAAGAAAGTTCATGTGACCGTACAGTTTGAGTATATACACATTTTTTTGTTTTTGCTGAAAATGATAGATAAGGGTGGGTAGAATAAGAATCTGCCGGGTGCCCACCTTGGCATGCCTCGGGCATTTTGAAAATCCAGATGGCGTCGCCATAAATGATATATATATTTCAACCCTATGTTTCAAACTAGGGGAGCTACTAGATATAATATAGGATCCAATGACAAGTTTATGGCACTTGTTAACATGCAAGAAGTCTCTTTCAAATTCAAAAATGGAAGCCAAATCAATAATTGTTAAAATATGCCCTATGAACAGCAAATACCTGCGATAAAATAGACACGAAGTACTTAGGTTATGTTATTAGACACACTAAATGTATTTTATAACTTTTAAAATTAATATCCATGGACGTCATCAATATGGCAGCCAAAAGCGTGAAGAATCTCTTCAAAAATCTTGACACAAATTATAAGTATTACAATGTGTCAATGACATTAGAAATGTTACCTTTGATCCTAATCAAGTGTACAACAATACATTTCAATTTTTTTTCGATATGTGCTAAAATCGAAATAAACATATGGTGCAAAGTTGTCAAAATACCATAGAATTACATTTTTATTTTTTTTCACATATATTGCACTCAATTTAAATTTGACCATTTTATTTATCGTATTACCTGGTAACACTTGGTTATGATCATAGGTACTTTCTAATTGTTTCATTGACACAATATTATAACTTGAAGGTAATATTAGAAATTTTGTGTCAATGTTTTTGCCAAAATTCACGGTTTTTGGCTGCCATATGCCGTTGACGTCATGTTTACACTAAGTCATTATTCATTTACTATCATAAATACATTTATGTGTCTAACAACATAATCTAAGTCATGTTTTATTTGTTTATTTCAGTATTTGCTGTTTAGGGGGGCATATTTTTAAAATTATTAGATTTTGGCTTCCATTTTTGAATTGGAAGGTATGACTTAATATTACAAGTGGCATACACTTGTTCATTGGATCTATAGTATATCTAGTAACCTCCATAGTTTGATAATATGGGGTTAAATATAATATCATTTATGGCGACGCCATCTTGGAGTTCTCAAATGCCCAAGGATGCCCAGGTTGCACCCGGCAGATACTTATTCTACACACCCTAATCTTCATTTTCAGCAAATAAAGATTGTGTAGATACTCAACTTTACGGTCAGGCCATAAATTGGCCATATCTCTCCGACTACCGTGAATGGGATTTGTATTGAAACTTTGTCCCAAGCTGACTTTGTCCCATTGGGCAAAAACAATGATTACTCGGTTATCCATGACCGCACATGAATAATTACCTATCATTGGAAAGAGGGGATTTTTAGGCCTATTGCTACGCCCTGCATGTGATACCCAACAGATGATACTTCGCGTTCGGTTCCAAGTCACCTATTGTCATGCTCAGCATAATCATTGCACCTCAAAGCACACAACCACAAAAAACACCACCAATACACACACAAAAAAAAAAAACTCAGCCGCCCAACATGGTACACTACACAAGAAGGGCGAGTAAACCAGGAGTGCAATGGTTTTTGGGGTGTATGAATTAATTATACTAGGGCAAGTTTTGATATACGATGTAATCGTGCGCATGGCTACCGAGCGCATAGCTCTGTAGCCATGGCGCGTATATTCAAGAGTATTATGTTTGATAGAGATTACTTTTGAAGGGCAAGTTTCTGGAGTTTGGGCAGTTTGCACAGGTAATTTACCGAGAAGCATGATTGTGTGAACTTGTAATTAGCAGTGACGGATGAACCCAGTGCCCGGGACGTGGCAGGCGGGCCTAACTGTGAGTAATTAGCACAAACTTACAAAGTACTGATTATTACACTGGTAGGCCGATTATTGCATGGCTGTAGCTTAATTTACAATTTGAGTGGTGTTACGATCTTGGTGTTATGACTTAATGATAAGCCTGTGGTATTGTAATGTAGTATAGCCATTTAGAATTTTCGTGAACGACAGTCGGCATTATAGCCTTGCCTAGATCAGTTGTCAGTGCCCATATTTTTCTAATAATTGGAACTGAGAGTCACTGCCAATCTCCTACACGTAGACCGGTCGAAAAAATTAATTTCTAAAATATTCTGGCAACTCCATTAACCGCAACCCCCCGTTTTCCCCTATAATTTTCCTTCATCCTTTTCGTACTTTCCGCCCCGTATCTCCAACATCTTATTTACAAGCCCAATTTTGAATTTTGTACTCAGTTCATTTGTATTAAATAAAAAGCACTCAGTCAAAGAGAGAAGAAGAAATACAAAAGGTGTTTCATGGCAAAAAAAGACGTTTGTCATCCGTCGCGAGGGACCTCACATGGTGCAAACATTTTGCACACTAAAACTCATTGTCTTTCACGATCGTAACAATGCGGACCGGAGGAGGAACCACTACTTTGAACAGAAAAGAGGAAAAGAGGTAAGTTTAATACTTACCTAGCCACATCAACCAAAGAAACTTACTGATATTTTGCGGTTTGGGGTGGAACTCGTCTAACTTTGCCTATAGGGCCCCCTATTTTTGAGTTTTGAATGGACTTAGGCCTATTTGAAAAATATAAAGAGCTTTAAAAAATTCCTCAAATATATAGGCATGCTTCTTAAACAGTTGTACATCAATACAAAACCAAATTAAAAGCACAGCTGAAATTCATCACTTAAATCTGGATGTAAAAAAGTTGAGGGTGTCAAATTCGGAACGCCAATGTTATTGCAATGACAAGGAAGTTTTGGCCTCCAAACCGGGCTTAGTAATTGAAGCCACTGATGGCCATGTTGGTCATCCAAACAAAGAGCCCAAGCAGGTGGTTAAGAGCCGGTCATTTATATATACAAATGTTCCCATTGACAGTGGATAAGCGACATAACAGACTACAGAATCAAGTAAATTCATGAGCTCATTGTATTGGCGCGTATGGGATGGCATGTCTCTAAAAAACGTGCACTCGGGATACAACTTCTGTTAAAAAGGTGTCTCTGGAATGGTATTGTGGTTCGGTAGACCAGGATGCCAGCCCGTTTGCTCCATTCATCTATAGTCTGATTTTTGATTCCATGGCAGTAGTAAACGCATATTGTCCGTGGTACGAATTTATGGGAGGGGATGTGCTGAGACCAAAAAACTAAAAAAAGCCGTTTAACAACTGAAAAATGCTAAACTTTGTCAACAGTAGTGGTAGTAAAGTAGTAAGATGCTTTAAACCATTGTACATGAATTTTTTGTATTCGAATTTATAAGGCTCATTACAGATTCAATGAACAGATTGTCGTAAAGTTTCAGACACGCTATCGATTCCTTTGTTTGGTGTCAATCAAAGAAAGGAATAAAGTGTCATGCACATCAAGGCTGGGTTGAAGAGAGGATTAGGCTTACGTAGTGATTGTAGTTTGTTATGACTAACAAAACTCTAAATAACTTGGGATAATTTCCTGGAACAAGACGAATAAATGTAAACGATGGGATTTTTTGATTCCATTGCGTAAAAAACTTGGTTAGTAATAAGTACTTATTCAATCATTTTCTTATGTGAATGCTTAGAGTTTTGTTCAAGTTAGGTGTTTGGGAAATTTATTGCAGTGCATTTGCATTGTAAAGTGGCTTCGTGAGAAAAGGGACATTTTTTAATTATGGCCTTAATCTGAGCCGGTATGTGAAATCGAAGTCTATGGATTGATTGGGTTAAAGCCTTACAACTTCAGAACAAATGGAATCGTCGACACGCCCGAAAAACTTTTAATGAACTGACAGGACTAAAAAAATCAGGACAATAATTATACAATTACTGTTGGTAGCAAATCCTGTATAGAGATCAGTGGCATTACCCGAATGCTGGTACGTACGTCATTGAAAGTACCACACTATGACGGGAAAAACTGCCATTGTGCAAATAGTCTTTACTTACACTTCAATGGCATTGAAACTAGTCTTTAATACAGAACCACGCGTATAGCCTCACATCTTGATCGATACCTGTGACAACGGCGATACAGAATGCTTGCTCTTTGCCGTATTGTCGTTATAAACGGTTAACGAGATGATAGGTTGGTGTTCACTGTCAGGTACCAGGTCACTGTCAGGTATCAAGGTTACGTGTCAGGTATCAGGTATCAGTTTGCTCTTGGGGGCGACCCTATATATAGAATATAATCCGACTATGTTAAATAAGGTCTGTACATGACCCTCTGGCTGCCCAAAAGTGCATATTTTTTCCAAAAGACACCGTTTATATGGCTAAACAGTTACAAAATTACCCTTGTCATATGATTCAAAAACGACGTACGATGACGATAATCGGTTTTGTTTTTTTCCAATTGTAGGATAAGTACGTCATTTTTACCTGAAGGGTCCCCCGAAGCAAAACATAATAAACCAATCAATGCGTGAGGCATCACAAATCTTTTTAATTTTTTTCCAAAAATTGGCTGTGATTCCCATAATAAAATCCTTTTAAGTGTCAAATCTGATATGGTTCTTAATAATTAATTTCCAATTTTAAAAAAAAAAAAAAAAAAAAAAAAGGGTCCATAAGTCTACAAACTGAACAGAGATTCAGCCGGCTAAATACCCTTAACGTGGACTGTATGAGCAGGCGGATCCCAGTTTAGTTTTAGCAGGCTACTAGCCAAATTGCGCGCGGCTGCGGGGGGGTTATGCGTCCGTCGATTATAACATCCTTGCAAAGCACAGCATATTTACAACCAATTGTGCATTGTAGTAGCATGGGGTGCAATGGAAAGTTTGCCTTCAACCTTATGGGTAGCAGAGACAATCAGAACCAAGACAAAGCAAACATTCCACAGCACATCTGGTGCTGACAAAATGGGTGACATGACCATAAAAAGATACTCACAACTTGTAATGTAGCGATAAGTGTTGTATTTATCGTCGTGGGTTGCAATAGTGTCGCCTCAGCATCACTGCTAGTTCTGCGAAAAACGCGTTTGACAGTCTGAGTTAGTTATGAATGCGTGTAACTAAATGAAACAAGGAGGAAAATGCCATTTTAAGTGGTGTAGGTTAAATGACAATGGAATTTATGTTTGAATATTAACTAAACTGACGACAGTATTATTAAAATACCGAGAAGCAACTGTTTTCTTATTCAAAATGGCAACTTGAATGTGGGTTTTCGATGTTTGTCAAACCCCAAATGTTTGATTCGCTGTGCTCTAGGAGGAGGCGAATACGTATTCGATTGCATGAAACCCGTTAATTTCTAGTGTTGGTATGGTGAGATTAAGCTAGATTACTATAGCTACGGTTTTTTACTATTTTTAAAATGATGATGCCGACGATTCCACGATGATAGAATAACGATGGCTGGTGTGATGTGGCATAACGATGAAATTTTTTTAAGGAAACATCGAGCTTGAAGACGACAATGATTGATGATGAGGATGATGATAAAGATGATGATGATGATGATGAGGACGACGACGACGACGAATGACATGTCTAATGATGATGAAGACGACGACGATGACGTGTCATTGCATTGGTCATGTTACAAAATCCATGCAAATGTGTATACAAAACGACTTCCATAAGCGGTTTGGTTAAAGCAATATTAGACACATTTTTTTGCAAGGGACCGCCCCCCAATTTTTCAAGAATTTGGAATTTTAACGTTGCATGGTAACTGGCTAGTTAAACTATACTGTGAATGGTTTAAGTTCGAAAATTTCTAAGTGTCACAAACGAAAGAAATTTTGTACTAGAATAATTATTATCGCCGGGAATCCCCGATAATAATTCACGGCTGCTGGAAACGCTTCCACTGTGAAATAGTCCGGGAAATAGCGGCATGTACTTGTCTACGCTCATCCATTAGTTGTTTTAATAGTTAGGGCAAGTCAAGTAGAGGTTATTTTTCGAGGTGGCACTATTTCATCATGGACGGACATAAACGTAGCATTTCCAGCTCTGCGTTAAGTCCAATCTGGGATCCCAATTCTAATTACAAAAATCGCCACTGTGCATTTATCGTTCGTTGTAAAATATAGCGCCAGGACACGAATTCAGAAAATTACAACCTCTACAAATTTGGCTCCTTAACAAATGAATTTCTTTAATTAGTCGCCAATATGTTTTAAATCATTATTTTTGCACAGAAAAAACATATTTTATAAATTTCAAGAGTAGTAAAACGCTAGAAGGAACACAAAAATTGTAGTGACATGTTAATAAAATAAACATAGTATGCAGGTGGTACACGCATAAATATTGGCTAGAACTTGTCAATGGTAAAGGTTGCACATATTCATGAAAATTAAAAATATTAAAAAAAAAAAAAGATTTTAGAGGATAAAGGTCTATTTTCTCGTTTTTTTAAAATCTCATTACATAATAGTTCCTATTTTTTAAAGTAATGTACACGATTAAAATTTATATACCAATTGAAACGAATTACAATTAAATTGGTAATTTATACTCAGAAATCTAACATAATCTAAACAATTTCGGAGGGCAGTAACGCTTATACAAACACCTTGCCAAAGAAAATATTCAATTTGTTCCGAATGAAAGGCGAGTTTTTAAATGATGTATACATATTAGTAATTATTCAGTTTGCAGATATCCAACTTAACATCAAGAAAATCAAACTTTCGCCAAATGTTTACAAGACATTTTGTAAAACGTTTTACTAAGGGG